>JAUELU010000091.1:2525049-2537891 GCA_032357145.1 Evasterias troschelii
TTATGAATACAAACTGAATTTCGATTTTCAGTTATTTCTTTTGACCCACCCACCCACAA
The DNA here is from genome assembly GCA_032357145.1 of Evasterias troschelii. Taxonomy (NCBI): domain Eukaryota; kingdom Metazoa; phylum Echinodermata; class Asteroidea; order Forcipulatida; family Asteriidae; genus Evasterias; species Evasterias troschelii. The sequence goes on from JAUELU010000091.1 coordinate 2,525,109, forward strand.
TTTCGAAAAAAAAAAAAATCGAAATTTTTAAACATTGACTATTATGAATGGCCCCTAAAGGAAAATAATCTCATACTTCAAAACGTAGCTCCACACGCCTTGCAGGATAAATTATAATAATGTTCGAGCACCATGAGCGCCACTGAGCGCTATATAAGAAGCCACTATCATTATTATTACACGTGTAGCAAGATTTTCTTTTAAATATAGACTTTGAGTTAATGTGACATCATGTTTCAGTTTGAACTATTGTGTCTCAACGACAATTTTAAAATACAAATTTTGCACCTACCATTTGAAGTGAGCTTGCTGATTTTTTCACTTAGCCACCGCTTGTCATCTTGGACACGAATCAGTAAATCTTGTAACCTCCCCATCTCCTGGCTTTGTAAAGACAGCTCAAGATTTGATTGCTCAATGTCTGCATTCAAGTTCTTGTTCTCCTAAAGAACATATGCAACAATATACATTTTATTTGTCACTGCGAAATGAAACTCTTGATTTATTATGTACATAATGTATAATAACAAAAACAAAAATCAAAGGTTTAACCAGTTCATTTGTGAGGATGCAATAACATGCCAAACTCTTCTGAAATACACACAACAGCCTTCTTATAAACTGGTGTTCCCACTTTGTGCATGTCAGCAGTTGTCATATCAACAGGCCATGTGTGGTGAGACATAGCAAACTTTGCATACACAGGCAACAGTTTCACAGAGTCCCCAGGTGGTCAAAGTTTGGTGGCCCTGGTCAAAAGGCACTCAAAAAATGAACATTAACTCTTCGGCCTGTGTCTTTCATATACCAGCCAACATTTTGTAAAGACATATTGAATACTGCATTGTCATGAGGCCTATTACATCTCTCTCCAGGATGCTGTCTGTTCAACGAGGCACGGGTCGATTAGTTGATGGCTTGAATTTTTGTTTCTGCTTTTTGACTGAAATAGTCACACTCCAGTTACAGGAAAAAGACTTTTAATAACAAATTGAACTGGTTTAATATTATTTTCACTACCCGACATTTTGGAAAGAAAAACTATAATTACCAATAACAGATCACTTTAGGGTAGTAAACTTACCTCTGAAATGTTTGGGTTACATTATTAAAACCAGTTTGATTAGACTGTTTTTTTATCTTCATACATTTCATTATGTAACTGGCTCATTTAGGCATTAATGTGTATTTTACCTGTCTAAGTTGGTCCAACTCAAGATCTAAAGATGCTACTTCCCTTGATGTTTCCTGTAGTTCTACCTTTGCATCCGTCACATCCTTATCAGCTGCCCATATCACATTGTTCTTGTCTGCTTGTAGCTTATGGGCAAGGCGGTCAACATTTCGCAATTCATTTGCTAGCTCTTCATTCTTCTCTGTGAGTTCAATGACCTTCTGGTTAGCATTGTCTTGAGAAATGGTAGACTCACGTAGACGCCTTTCAGCATCACGATTAGCTTGTTGTAAATAGTCAATCTGAAAATTTCAAATTCAAAGACTTTGAGTATCTTGATAAACCATTCAAATGATTGATACTGTAGTTGTAAAATCAAGAATGGGTCATTGTTAGAGACAAGCACATTCATCAATTACACAAGCAGCTGAGCAAACTAATACGTTTGAAGCAAAGTTCTGAATATTTAAAAAACCTTTAACTTTCAAGTAGGCCTTTAACATCAACATACACTGTGATCACCTTTACTACAAGGGCACTAATGGGACATGCAAACATATAAGGGCAAAAGAAAAACTCTAAACAATTTTGTTCAGGGGTTTACAGTTGGGGAACTTAACCAATAACAAAACACAGTGGGAGTTATGGAAGGGAAGGAACCCTTATGGATGAATAAGAACTTGAACAGCTTTAAGTCCAGCAGATTAACTACAAGTACAATGTAAAAGACCACCAAAGTATAAATGTTATAATTTGTCTACCTCAAGATGACATTGACATGTGCACGCTGGTCTTCCATTTTGTCTAGGCACGTGGACGTGCAAGTTAATGGGTACACATGTGCAGTTAAAAGCTGAGTAACATTGCCTGCAACTGTTGAACTCCTAGCAGCACCAGGTAGTTGAATAATGCCACAGAACAGAAATAAAGGTAAGTTGCAGGGAAGTAATGAGATTGTACAGAAATGGGAGCTAAAAAAGAATTGTCTGTAGTTTTGAATTTAATCAGGAATGTGATCTACACTAGTGTGAATTTATTCAAAGGAATTCAATGTTGACACTTAATTTTTCAAAGGTTGTTTGTACGGTGAAATTACTGGATTACCCTGCCAATCGATGTACTAATGTCCTTAAACATCACCAGAATGATTTTGAAAATTATGTAAAAGCTGATTGTAAAACAAACCTGGACATTAAGATGTGAGATTAGCCTTTCATTACTCCTATTTTTGGCTTCTGTTGAGACCACATCAAAAGGTCGTCCCCCCTCTAGCTGACGAGACAGGCGTGTTATCTCATTATCCCGAATTTCAACCTAGATACATGTATTAAAAAAGGAAGAAAGTTCATTTTATTTGTCATTTCTGGTGTTTCTGATCAGCACAGTGTGGGTTCGAGTGCCTGCAACACATTTGACCATTACTGCTGCTTCATTAAGAAGGGATGTAAAGCCATAGAACCTATGTATTGTGTAATGCATGTCAAATAACCCAGTGCACATCGTAAATTGAAGGTGTTTACCCTGGTGTTCCTTGTTTAATTGGCTGCATATTTTGCTAAGTACAGGAAAAAGGTTTCATACTTCTCCACAAACCTTGAAGGGAAATATTATAATATTATGTTAAAGGGCCATGAGCGTAGTTGAGTGACAGACTTGAGTGCTTTATAAGAAGCCAATATTTTAAGTATTATTATTAATAAATATTAGAGTGTATTTAAACTGTTTTTATTGTAGCATTAACAATATTAATTTCAGAACTAATACACATTGGTGCCTGATTATAATAGGCATAATTACATTAAGTCAGCAAGCAGTGCTGTAATCTTGCCTCGATCTATTGCCAACAATAACTAAGACGTTCATCAGTATAAAAAACCAGTTGATAATGAAAGATTGCAAAGATCCCCCTCAGTAAAGTCATAAAAGTTCTACAAGCAGGCCCTAATACTATAGAATAAGCTAATATCAGGAGTATTTAGCTGAACATATTTTGCCAAATTAAACACTGCCTTCTGTAACTTATTATGAAATTGGCTGAGGGTACATACTAAACTATATGTACATGTATGATGCACAAGACATGGGATAATCATAAATGTACCACAGGGTTATGCTCATAAGAAACTGAAATTGGCAGAAGTTGCGGGTTCTGCTATGATAAAATATTGTAACATGATTTAAAATATCGAAAGAAAAGACACAAAACTGTTACTAGTTAACACAGGCCTGATACTTCACGAAGGCAACGGAGGCAATTGCCTTCGTTGCCCCTGGTCATTGCCTTGGTGCCCTTGAAATGCTCCAATAGAAATTTACAATTTCCTCATAGGGTGCCCTTTACCGAGGAGAGAATGCCTTGGTGCCCTTTCCCTTTCTAGAACGAAGCATACAGGCCTGTAATAACATCCCCTTCCAGCCAAAGGTTAGAGGTTGTATACTTGTAATCGTAAACTTGGGTGTGATTCCCGGCTGTATGACACTTTGACAGTCACAGGTTGAATGGCTTCTGATTGGCACCCTCGTTGATAAAGCACATCTGGAGGTTGCAGTTCAAGTCCCGCTTAGACCCAGTAATATGGGGCGCTGTACTCCTTTTTTTGAAATTTTTACATCATCGGTCGTATCTAGTGCCCCTGGTTATTACTGTATGGTTCATAACCTGATCCTACTCTCAGCATGATCGATGGGTGCCCTGCATCAAACCACGTAATCGTCACGGTTGTCGGTCGAGGCAGGGCACCCATCTAAAATTTTAGACGGGTGCCCTGCAGCAATCATTATGATTACGCGGTTGAGGCAGGGCACCCGTCGATAATGCTGAGAGTAGGATCATGTATGAACCATACAGTAATAACCTGGGGCGCTAGTACGACCGATGATGTAAACATTTTGAAAAACGAGTACAGCGCCCCAGTTACTGGGTCTAGTCTCGCTTATACAATATTGGTGTCCCCCCCCCCTGTGGTTTATCACTTGATAGTCATTTTTATCATCTTAGTACTAGTTGCGATAATACAACCCTCCATCCTCTGCGACCGTCGGGAGAATGGAGGGTTACGATTATTGCAACTATATATTTATAGTGCTACTTCCAATTTATTTATTTAAAAATAGAAAAGCAATTCATTAATTTATTTGGCCACTGTGCCCAATACTCAGTGTTATTGTATTATGAAAGAAGTACACCTGCTGCAACAGTTATGCAGTAAAATTTATGCAGATAGATGACTGCAAACTATAAATATAAATAATGAGAAAATTCATTCATGGCGAAGTTTTTTGAGCTTACCCGCCGTCTAGGTTTGGTCTTCTTCTTGGAAACATCAGCCATTTTTAGTCAATTAACATTCAGTTGAGTCTTAAAATTTAGTTCTATTCTGAATTAAGAGATCATAGGTCCTTAAAACAACTCATTCCATAATGAATACTCTATATTCTCCACCTGTATTTGAGTAGGCAGGTTTAAACCCTAACGGTTATGAGGCAACAGCTGTGTGTGTGGGTGTGTGTAGTGTGTGTGTGTAGTAAAGCCAAGCACACTTATCAATGAAGTATTGACCTTTATGCTAATGAGTTTACTTACTCCCTGCCCCAATCCATTGGGCTGCCATAACCATTTAACACCCACTCTAACACTGACCCAAAGACCATTCATTCAACAAGTCAACTTGCCAACTATTACCCTTATCCAATCACAGCTTGAGCTTTTTGAATACTCATTTGCATATGAGCAGTGACTGATCAAAGGTCAGAGCTGAACAGTGTGGCGTGCCTGGTTACAGTTGTGATGGACAATGGGAGGTTCCATTATCTGAATAGGGATTAAATGCTAAACAGACAACCCTGGTTCTAACTTCTAAGCATAGAGCAAGGACCAGAGGGACCAACTAGAGATAAACACATATCAGCTGTTCATACCAACACCACAATTACTTGAAAACAAGTAGATTTATTGTTCATGTTTTTCCCCAGTCAAGTCCCCGTATTTTTGTCATGATACTGCATAGAAGTGGAATTCTTAAGTTATTCATTCAGGAAGGAAATGACTGGTTTTGTCATTATCAAGAACAGCTGCTGCAGCAGGCTGGCTATATGAATAGGTTTGTTTGTTGTCTCTATGGCTGTGAATGTGCGCATAAAATTATTTCAACAACAATTATTACTAGCAATAATTTAAAAAAGATTAAATCTTTATAAGCATATCAGTCATCACTTAAAACCTGTAATGACCAATAGTTTTTTTAAAACTAGATTTGTTTTAAACATCTGTTTTTTAAAACTATCTTAATAACCAGCTGACTGCTTCACATTGTTTTGTTTTGCAAATTTCATAAAAAAGGTTTTTGAGAACCCATCGTTTACAATCACTTTTTGAAAGTCTCATTGAATAATCTGGTTTATAAAGGAAATTTTTTAATGCTTCTTATTTAGGTGACTATATTGAAAATGATAACACTTTAATGATTTAAACCTTGGTGCGCATAACTTTTTGTTATTGATTTTGGGGAATATGTGAAAACAACAAAAAGTGTTTATAAATAAAAATTATAGTTAACTGTTAAGAGACAGGATTCAAAGCACTCTGGGCGATTGCACTGGCAAGTGATTCTAAAAGTATCATATTATGCAGATAGTAGAGTGAATACAATACAAACTTTGAGCTGTTAACAGTGTCAAAAGAGCTCAACATGTTATTTTTCACCTAAATGAATACTCAACTTTTTGTGAGGATTCCTGTATTTTTTTGGGGGGAGAGGAATCAGAATTTAAATAAACTATAAAATGCGCAAATATAAAAAACAACATCATTTTTTTAAAGTATATAATAAAGGTCTGCAAGAAAGCGTACAACAATCATTAAAAATAAATAAATTACGACATTTCTAAAGCCTGCCTCAACAAATTTAATGCACAGTATCACATATTTTCAATATTATTAATAATCAAAGCAAATTTGCACACAATATATATAAAATTGATTTCTTAGGTATATTTACTGTAGTAATAAACCACAAAGTAAACCGACTGGGTAGATGTTTATTCAATTTTGGGTTGAACCAAATTTATTTTTACAAGAGTGGGATTCGAACCTGTGACCAACTGAGTTATTTAGCCCTAATGTTGGCAGTCTCTCTATTTTGTCAATCTTTGTTCAGGGGTCCCAGTTAGAAGCCATTCAACCTGTAACTGCACTATTTAACCCATGATCACACCCAAGTTTAGGTTCCAACCTGGGAGGCGGCAGCAGAGGGACAACCTAAAGGGTTTGCGACTTTCTATCCAACATAAATCACAAGGGATACTGCTTGGGTAAATTCTTAATAGTAATGGGTTGAATAAAGGAAAATTGACCAGAGTGGGATTTGAACCTGTGACCTCTGGATTAACTTCCCAGCACTCTACTAATTCTGTCAATTTTTGTTTGGGATGCCACTCAGAAGCCATTCTACCTATGTTCTGCTATATAGCCAGAGATCACACCCAAGTTTAAGATACAACACGGGAAGCGCCAGTGAGAGGGATCACCTTAAAGTGCAAGTGACTTTTAATTTTAAATATCAAGTAATCAACTACATGTACAAGAGAACCTGGGTAAATATAAATACATTTTTGGGTGAAAAAAGAAAAATTTACTACTAGAAATCAATTCATGTTTGACTGAGTTGAGAAATGTGGGATTTGAGGCATTGCATGGTGAGATATCAGATATTTGGTTTGCGGTAACACCATGTGTATATATCTACTTGCTAGGTAGATTTTGTTCTTTGAGAACTTGTCCTGCTTTTTATTCTACTGCCACGGAGTAGAATATTCGGAATTCGGGAGACTTCTCAGTTCTGAAAAGAACTGTCCTGCTTATTAAATACTACCTGGGCGGGAGGTAGGAAATCGGGTGAGACTACTACTTTCACTTTGTGGATCGGGGGGACTTCTCGTTTATAACTGCCCTGCCGCGGAGTGAGTTCTTAATAGGTCTCAAAGTTTGACTAGCTTGCTCTAGTCATCGTCAGGAGACTGAAGAGTGTAATACATGTTTGTCCATTTATAGTGGTTCAGAGGTTTCAGTGTAGAGTCAGTCACTGCTCTGATTGGTTCTTCTCAAAGGAGAACTGTGGTCGGCTGGCCCAGGGCTATTGAGAGTGTTGCCAATTGTGTGGGAAAGCACTGTGTAGTGGGGCGTGTCAGCAGACTGTGGGATGCCAGTGGAGTAGGGTGGTAGGATAGAATGCCAAATTCTACATGTACTAATGAAATAACCAATATCTTGTGGCACAGTGCTGTGCTTGTGAATTTCAATAGCTTCCCTGATGCGACGTGTAAACCAATGTCTCTCAGGAGCTATGATGTGAGCCTGATCCCAATCTACAACATGGTCTATGTAGATCTGTGGAATGTTTCACAATTGCAGATTTTTCATATTCCCCTCTGTGGCCATGGGCTTTATGTTCTTTCAGCCTGGTAGTAAGGTCTCTACCAGTCTCGCCAATGTACACTTTACCACAAGAACAAGGAATTCGGTACACTCCTGCTTGACTGCTAGAGTCATGTTTGTCTTTGTAGGTGAAGCATGCCAAATCACAAAATCAGTACTCGAACAAGATGAAACTCTAACCGATCGCACCAACATAATGCCAGACTAGATCCATGATCTATTATTGACATGCCTGAAGTCCACATATTTCCAATGGAGAGATGGGTATTATAGACAGGCACTCCCATGGGGTCTCCTATTTCCCCGGTCTTAGCAAACATCTTCATGGAAGATTTTGAATAGAAAGTTCTGGATACAGCTCGGCTCAAACCCAAACTTTGGCTTCGATATGTGGATGATACATTCATCATTTGGTCACATGGATTTCAAAACCTTGATGACTTCCTAACTCACCTCAACCAGCAACACCCGAACATTCAGTTCACCATGGAAACAGAGACATTCAATTCATTACCTTTCCTTGATGTACTCATTTCTAAGAGGTCCGATGGCTATCTTGCACACACCGTGTACAGAAAACCGACCCACAAAGACCGTTACCTTATTGCTCGGTCATTCCATCCTCCCTCGGTGAAAGCCTCAGTGAGCCGGACCCTACTTCGAAGGGCACACATTATTAGTGACAAGGAACATTTACCTAAAGAATTGGAGCACATTAACACAGTGCTAAAAGAGAATGGGTACGGGCTGAACAAACGAGAGTTCCTTCCCAATCACATCTCTCAGTCTGCAAACACAGAAGATATGCCTATTGCGGTCCTTCCGTACATTGGTCATACTTCACATAAGACACAGCGTATCCTCCGTGAAGCGGATATCAAGATCTACTACCGTACTCGCAATAAGTTGGAAACAAAGCTACACACCCACAAGGACAAGCATGACTCTAGCAGTCAAGCAGGAGTGTACCGAATTCCTTGTTCTTGTGAAGTCCCAGGTAGTAGTTAATAAGCAGGACAGTTCTTTTCAGAACTGAGAAGTCTCCCGAATTCTGAATATTCTACTCCGCGGCAGTAGAATAAAAAGCAAGACAACCTCTCAAAAAACAAAATCTACCTAGCAAGTATGTACACATGTTACCGCAAACCAAATATATATTAAGTTGAGAAAGTTGCTGTATTATATTTTATCAATAGGAACATTTGCGGACTTAGCAATTAGTCATTGCATAGAACAGGGTTTCATTTTCTTTTCAATGTAGAAAAGGCCCTCAGCCTTGACCGAAAGGACTTAGGCATATCAAAATTGAAGGGAAAAGAGTATTGAATAAATGGGGTGATTTTGTAAATGTTTATTGCAACAGGATCTACATACTTGTATAGCATTTCACATACAAATGTTCGGGTGACAAGCTGTGAGCAATGAAAAAGCTGCCTTCAACTTAAGCGTGCCTTAGGCTAAGCTTGTACAAGATCTATGCGACTGATCTTTGTATGCAGTGACTACCCACGACACAGATGGAGCCTGATCTTAGTGGCTTGAACCATACCACTCAGTTCAAAGACTTTGACTCATACTTGATCAAGGATTAAATATTCAAATCTAGTGTGTCTACTGTCTAATGAACTGCCACTTACCTGCTTAGACAGTCGCTTTATCATCTTCTCATTCCTTTCTTCTTTCACACTCAATCTCTCCACTTCATTCTGAAGGGTCCCAGCCCTGTCATCAGATATCTTAACTAGGTCTGCTATATATGGATCATTAGGTGTGTTGCTAACCACCTGTCTCTCAGCAAAGGGGTCTGATGTAGGGAGATGTGAAGTATCTACTGGTACAGTGCAATCTATGTCCATTCTCTGGCGACGAAATGGTATATGTCTCTTACGGCCACCTGTGGAAAAGAATTGGTCACATCATTGTTTGTGTGTTAACAGACACATTTTGGGGAAATTTTACTGAAACACATTCTAAGGAAAGCTCTCTTAAAATTGACCAATTAAACTTGATATACAAATAAAATGTGAAATTTATATATTACAAATGAATAACTTTACCAGGTGTCTGTACTACAGCATGGAAGTTCTTCTCTTGTAACTGACTAATGCGATCCCCCTTAACCTTCGCCTCCTTTTCAAGTGCTCTTACTTTATGCACAAATTGAGAGTTCAGGAATCTAAGGTCTGCATTCTCATGCTCTAGTTTCCTCAACGATGCTTTAAGATCTTTGATTGTTGCGTCAGTGTCTTCCTTCAGCTTAATGAGTTGAAGATGAAGATCGTTGTTCTCACGAACTAGTTTAGCATTGTCACTACGATACGCCTCATCAGTGCATATGGCGTTTTTTTCCTCACTGCTCCTGTTTGACTGACAATTGAAAAACAATGTGACTCCATTAAATTTTGTTGACAAACACCACATTAAAAAAAAGAAATTATAAACGTGACAAACACCTGCCCATTTAAATACACTCTCACAAAAAAGTGTAGCAGAATCAATTCAAACGTGAAAAATACAATTAAAATATCTTCATGATCATCGACTTCTTTTTTTATAGACAACTCAAAACTCATTACAAAGAATTTAGAGACTTTAACTACAGCTGTACACTAATATATATTGTACCTGAAGTTTGGCATTCTTTAGACTGCTTGTGGTGTGGACTAAGTCATTGAATAACTTCTCCACTAAGGGTAAAGACTCTATTCCCAAGGTTTGACGGTAACCAAGTTGGTCTAGTCGCTTACGCAGTGCAGTGAACCTCTGCTCTGCCTGTAAACTCATCTTGAAAATGATTCTAAGGTAGAAAAGAGACAAGTAAGAATGATCAGGGAAATTTATGATGTTGAGTAATAAGCCACAAGAGAAACTGACCTGGTAAATTTGAATTAATTTTGAGTTGAACAAAGATGAATTCAATACTAGAACAGGATTTGAAACAACAACCTCCGGATTAAACATGCCGACACTCTACCAACTGAGCTTCAGCCATTTAGCCCTAATATTGACGGTCTCCCTATTTTGTCAACATCTTAAATCAGGGGTGCCAGTCAGTAGCCATTCAACCTGTAACCATCAATTACTAGCCAAGAATCACACCCAAGTTAAATAATTTGCGGTTGAACGAAGAAAAATTTTCAAGAGGGGATTAACATCCACGCCCTGCCAACTTATTTTAATGTCTTTTCAAACATGAGAGAGACGAAAATTTCAAATACTAAAATAGTCAATAAGTCAATACTATTACTAAATTCAATTCAAAATTGCACACAATTTAATTCAAATTCAATAAAATATTCTTATTGATAGAATTGTTCTCATATTCATTGATCCAACGTTAATTCTCAGATTTTAATGTAGGCCTATGTTGTGATGCTATTTTTTACTTACTAATATTAGGGTGAATAGGGCCTATGTTAAATAATGACCTGGACATTTAAGAAAAGAATGACCTGGATCTGAGAAGTTGATGGATTTGATGTTCTTGTAAAAATACTGTGACCGTTTTTGCTTTTTTTCTCAGCAAGTACACAATGTATTCAGCTGTATAGCTGAAACGTTCACATGTGACATTTAATATTGTACCTTTCTTACAATTGTTCATATATTACAAAAAGCTTAGGCAATACATAACTTATAGTTAGGTGTTCCTTAATCCTAACTAAGAACTATTCATGAGATTAAGTTTTATTAGGTTACGGGAGCCAATACATGTATGATGTAGCTTAACCTCAACTCAACGTCATGTATACATTGTAATGTAGCTCTAGAACTAGGATAGGAGGACAAGGCTAGTAGGAGTAGGTGCTCCCAATGTGGCTTAATTTTGAAAAAATAAAAAAATGTTCTAAATAACTTCAAAGTCAAACTAAAGTGCAAGTTTACCTGTGTAGTATTAGCAGATTAGGTCCCCTACAAATAGCACTAGCATTCTAGTACTTCAGTAGAACTATCCTATATGAGGTTTGATCATGGAGACGATAGCGGATCGAACCTCATAGTTCTAGGAGTAATCGGGAATCAGATTAAAGTAGGAAGAATATCTAGCCACCGTTCATTGTTCAAGGGCTTATGGCTCTCTTTTCTTTTTACAAACTCTCATTCAATCAATCATCATCGCAAAGCTATAACTTTATATTAACTCAAGAGTCATATTCACAAATACCAGCCCAACAAGGTGGGCAAGAAGAACATCATGCCTGGCCACTAGTGTAGTGGGGCTGTTGGGGGTAAAGGGACATCACATTCATCGGCTTGCATGAAATTTTTAATGTAAATTTACAACATTTTCAAAAGGACCGCCAAAAACAAGGTAACAACTGTAGCCTGTTGAACAACTTACTAACTGTTCACAACTCGAGCATGTCGAGTGAACAACGATGATCATGCAGCACCATCTCCGTCACTGACACTTATCATATGACATTGATATAAAACTATATGTAAACAACAGTTATTTACCTGTGTTAATATTTATCCTGAGGCTGCTACATGTAGGTACATGTAGGTGCTTTTTGTGTGATCATTCAAATCATAGTGTGATCAAATCAAGAATACTTTCAATCCATCCGTCCGGCGGCAACAGTTTGACCACTAAAAGTGAATAGCGCCACCAATTGGTCTCTTTTCGTCAGGATTGGGGGGGGGGGGCGGGGTTACTAGGGGTCCCCCCTCGCTCTCTCTGTGTATAAATGTCTGCTGCAAGCCGCCGACCGCCTGCCGCTAGTTAGTTGTCACACCACACACTGCACGATTGATTGACCAGACACCCAGACCGTACCGGGTGAATCATCATCACATACGGCATGATGGTACATGTTGTAGACTCAGAAACATTACACTGGTCAAACCTATCTGTGAGTGCAACATTGGCTTTCTTCTAGTAGGTAGGTAAGTTTATATCGTAAATAGACGGGATTTTTAGCTCATGCTTGTCGCATTTTTAGGCCTATTTTAATTTCCCCAAACAAAGTCCCAAACCATTCAATTATAAAGTTAAGCAGTGAGTTAGTTCATTCCTCCCCTGTCATGCCTGTCCGGTTTTCGATGTAGTATGCCTTTTTCTTTGAATTGAAAAAAAAATAAAATTATGCCATGTGTCAACTGATGCCCTAATTACATTCCTTTGTTTATAAGAAGTATGTAAAAATATATTAAAACTTGATAGACATTGAAA
>JAUELU010000091.1:2546790-2563105 GCA_032357145.1 Evasterias troschelii
TTACATAGCAATTAAAAGCTTTTTAGGCTTATACTCTTTCTTTGAAAGAAAGATATAAAATTGGATTCTTAAAAACATGAAAACAATCCAGAAAGGTAGCAGTACTTTAAGTAGAACAAGTATTTTATGACAAGGCGGGACTTATTGCATTATAAATTACTGCTGGAGTTAATTCAATGATTAAACTAGGAATTCGGCGGGAAGTATCACATTGCTAATAGCGCACAAGAATGGATCTAAGTAATTCTATAAAACTGATTTCGTTGTTAGACTGAATTTTTAATGATGTGATATTTCTCCTGTCCTCCTGACAATCTGCAGAATCCATCCAACAGGATGAGTCAAGATGTAATTTGCATCTAATCATTCTTACACCAGGAAAGTCACTGTCTGTATTGGAAGTCATGAAGCTTGATATGCATGTCAATTGTGTCTTACTGCCGTTCAAGGCAGTTTATTTCTTCTTTCTAGCAGGTTAGTAAAGTTTTCTTTCCTTGCAATATTTTGTTCAAAGCTCAGTGACAAAGCTTTCTCTTGAAAGACCACAGCAGGTTGGGAATGGAGTATTAACCAGTGATTGACAGTACTCAATACAAAAAAGGACAGTTAATCTTAGATGTCAGTTTTGCATTCTGTTAGAGAAATAATTTATCAATATTCAAGGAATAATAGTGTTAACAACAGCAGATGATAGAAATTATATTCAAAAAAAAAAATTGTGTTTTAGTTTTAATTTATTGTTTCACGCAAAATAAAAATGATGAAAGACAAACGTTTATACAGTTATGATTTGTCACAATGTCCGGTTGACTTTGTGAGGATTAATTTGACCATTTAAAAGGTAAAAACAAAGGCTGAGGGTACTAAAACAACAAGCAAATACAACTGCTTTCATTTTTCAGCAGTTTATTTAGAATACAAAATGGCAATAGAAATCAAGTCAACTTGATTGCTAGTGAGCGCAGTAATATAGGAGTGAATCTTGTGGTACCGGTATTCATGTTTAACGACGAGCATTTGCATTTACTCGACCTTCAGGTGTGTATTGAATACATCAGATCAATAACGACCCACATCTCCCACAGTGCGAGCTGACACGCCATTAAGCCAGTTCAGTGTGTTCCATTTGTCTCACTTGACTTGGCACTAGTAAATGCTAAGGTGTTGTCCACGAATCTAATAATTGCTCTCCATATTTTGCTACAGTTGGAGTTTTTATTGGATCGCATGATTGAAAAACAACAACAGAAATCCAAGTGTGATTAAACTTTGCTCTGATTACTGAATGCACCACAGACATTGTACATGTTCACATGTAGGAGGCATGTAAATCTTTAGCTGATCAGCGGATTCCTAGTTTTTGGTTTCTCGGCTGTTCCAGTGAAAAATTGAAAACGCAGTACAAAGTCTTGCTGCTCCTGGCACTTTCTTATTTTCGAATTGTGGACAAACTGCAGTTGCTTACCTGATGTAGGTCATTTTTGGACACTGTTGTAGTGTGCCAGTTGTTTAATGTTGCCTGCAGAATAGGATCCTGCTGTTTCTACAAAAATTACAAAACAAGGGCTACAATTTCATTACAGTATGCTTGCAATCTTCCTTCTTAACAATTCTTATCACACAAGCAGCTCTTTAAGTCAGATATGCTTTGGTTATTTTTAACCAAACATGCCAGAAAAGCATCGACCTTAACTGCACCTCAAGTCAACAATCTTCGAACACTAAAACACCACACTCAACCTTTAACTTGTTCCTTGTGGAATATCTGCATCGCTGTTGTGAAGTTTACATGTAGCACTAGCATACATTGGCGCAACATCTAAGATGCATTGTGTGTCAAAGAACTTAAAACATTGACATCAACATCAGGCTAGCTGTAGTTGTTAATGGATTTCAGTATGTTTAAAACGTTATTAAATTTGTTATCTACAGGAATGTCATGCATTTTGCCCTTCTTGCCAGTCTACATGCACCAACTTGGCCTTTCAGTGGTTGAAACTGGCCTCATCCGTAGCCTAGAGCCACTTACCAGCTTCCTGGCAAGCCCAATTTGGGGCAGTTTAGCCGACAAGTTCAGCAAGCATAAACTCATATTGATTGTGTCACTTATAGGCAGTGAACTGCTCACATTTGCTATCATATTTATTCCTTCAACTGATACATCTTTGTTGCACTATAATGAGAAGTCAGCCAATGATAGTTGGACTTGGAATTTAAACTGCAGTTCGTCTGATTGGACTACAAGCTCATTTTGCTGTGATTCTGACAAATCAGAATGTTCCAGGTCAGACATATGTGTGGAGTTTTGTAATGCAACAAGGATAATGAGTACTACAGAGTTACCTTCACATTTCAAGCAAGATTCTTATTTCTATTGTTCGTTTTGTACTCCATCAGAAGTACTTGTAAAAACAGCTCCAACACATGTCAAGCTAAATGCCACCCTTCAAAACACTGATAAATTGTCTAATTTTCTCAGGGTTACTTGCCTTCAAGATGATGTGTTACAGAAAACATTTAAAGCAAATTTGTCATGTTTTCGAGAAACATCAGAAGATCTTATGTGTGCTTCATTATTGAACCAGACAGTATTGCTTGGATATCTCAATGGATGTAATGAATGGAAACAGTGTACTTGTTCAAATATAACAGCATCTCAACTGCCTGCTGATGGTCATGTGAGCAGCTCAACAGTATTCATCCTATTCATCAGTTTGATTCTGTCAAGTAAAGTATTTCTGTGTAATGTGTTTCCTTTATTGGATTCATCCCTCATGTTAACATTAGGAGATCGACCACAGAACTACGGCAAGCAGCGGTTGTGGGGAGCTATTGGTTGGGGTTCCTTTGCTGTAATAAGTGGTTTTGCTATTGACGCAATCAGTGCAAACTCCACCAGGACCAACTACAACCCTGCATTTTATCTTTTCTTTGGGCTTACCACTGTCGGTGTGATATCCGCTTTTTTCATGCCCAATCCACCACACAAAGTTAACAAAAGAATGCTCAAAAATTTCTGTGGATTACTTGTGCAGTCGAACATCATCACATTCATCTTTGTGGTGTTTGTCGCTGGAATGTCCTTTGGAATCAATGGGACATATCTTTTTCTTTTCCTTGAAGAACTAAAAAGCCCCCACATTCTCATGGGAATGACTTTAACAGTCAATAGCATTTCTGAAGTGTTTTTTCTGTTTTTCGCTGGACCTATCATCAAGAAACTAACCTGCATAGGTGTTGCCTATTTGACATTACTTTGCTATGCCGTGCGATTTCTTGGATACTCAGTTATCAGTAATCCTTGGTTAGTGCTTCCATTTGAACTGCTACATGGCTTCACGTATGGGGTCTTCTGGGCTTCTTGTACAACTTTTGCTAGTGCTAATGCTCCAACAGGAATGACTACAACGTTGCAAGCCGTCATTTCAGCCTTTCATGTTGGAATTGGTTAGTAATTTAAATTTAAAAAATCTTTTCTATAAAAAAAAATAAGACTCTTATCTTAAATGTACTTGATGTCACCATAGAGCAAGGGTTCATGTATTGCTTTGAAAAAATGATTGCACAAATTTATGTTTAGTATTTGTTTGTTGGATATAATGAAAAGTTAACATATAACATTTTTAAGGTTCTAACAATCCGGGACAACTTACATTTTGTAGTGCTATTGTGTGGCTAATAATTTTGTTTTCAAGTTCAATCAATGCTTCTGTCATGTTTGCCTTAAGAAATTACTTGGAAATTCTTCTCAAAACTGATTTTATAATTTGTGGATTTAATTTGAAAGGAAAAGGTGTTGGGACTGTTCTTGGTGGGATTGTCTACCAGGAGTGGGGGAGCAGGACGCTATTCAGAGCTGTCCTATTTCTGTGCCTTGGAACCACTGTGGTGTATTTCCTTCTACGCCGTTTCTTAGTGGAGGGAGTGGAAGGGCAGTTGGCTTTGTACAGGAAGTTCTCCTTGGTCAAGGGAGAACCAACAACTACAGGTACGTACAAAATAATCAACAATACTGATAGCTTCACTAGAAGCCCACTTCATGTTCTGAACAACATTGCAATTTTAAACGTGTGTTTTTGGTGATGTGTGGTTCCCATATCATTGCTATGAACTTTTAAAAATCTGTTTTGATCTTTGAATCCGGTAAATTGCTTGAAGCCTTTCCCATGACATATGATAATAAAAATCACACATGCATACAGGCACTATTGGTTGGCAAACATCATAGGGTTGTTACACTAGGCAGACGCACAAACATGTATGCGTCACGCCACCGTCAGATCAGTCCCATACAAAAAGGCTTGTATTCCCTCATTTTGCCAACCGGTAGCGTTAGTGTGTACATGTATGCGTGATGTGCAATTCATGGGAAAGGTCTATTAGTTACACAATCTTTCAAGATACATGTACCCTCATTAATGTAGAAAGAGCAGGGACCATGCATTAGAGAGATTGTGTTTGCTTGTAATAACTCAAGCTTTGTACATAAATCATAGAGACCTACATAAATGTAGTTGAATGCCCCAAGAATACACTTAAAGGAAAGGTGAATCCCATTATCACCTGTGGATTACAGACCACTGATTGCATGAGTGATGCAGATCCATTATCCACCATGGTCATTCTGCTCTTGTCATCAGATAATAGTCTATCCATCCTGTCCAGCACTTGTAACCCCTCATGGTAGATCTATATTATGTCAACTTAACATTGTCGTACATGTACACATACCTAATCAGTATACAACTTAAATTAATCTTATTGGTTCAAGAAAGTAAGGTCTAAGTTAATTTATTAGTCTTTAAACATCCTCGTAAAGGGCTTTTGGTACATTGGGATAGAAAGATGTAAATAAATGTCATTATTCTCTCAGCTCAAGAGGTTCTCTAAAAAATCTCCTTTTCATATCCAAATGTTCTTCGAATTGTTGTTGAGCATCACCATCATCATCCATTATGCAGATTTCTGCATATCATGTTGCACATTACTGGGTTACAGAAAATCTAAGCAAAGGCTAATGCAATGTGGCATCACTGATGGAAGTGACTACACACTAATACCTGTTTGAATGTGCCCTTTCCATGCACATATCTGCATTTATGATTTAAAGACATTGTCAAGTGTGAACTGCATGTATGTGTGCATGACTGCTTTGTAGAGAGTAGAGTATTGAAGGAGATTCAAGAGCATGATGCTTATTCTGTGGTCAAAACATTGTATTTAATATACACTACATGTATGTTGTCACCTTGACTGCCAAAAGATATGGTGCTATAATATGCAGACTGTATAGCCTGATTCATTGACATGATGCAGCATTACCCCGCATTTGGATGGGTCTTTTTTTAAATGCAACAATAATCTAACAGAACCTGCAGATATTTTTTGAAAATTTGTTTCAGTGTGTTGTTATGTACTCAAAGAAAAATAAAATGCAAAACAGGTTACTCACTCGACATTAAACATCTTCAAATTATTTTATTGCAGAGATCCTTCAAAAGCGTCTGTAACTTGTTTAATGTTTGAAGCTTTAAACAATTACTTGCATAAACCTGCCTTCACAATTCATACTCCCATTTTTCTGATCTTTAATTAAATGTGAACACCATTCAAATTGGTGCTGTGAGAAACAGCAACCAAAGTATCCCACAAACAGCAATAAGGCATTATGAGATGGAATGCAGGAGGTGTGAAATTGACATTCTCTAAAACAAATGAACAGCGTGATCTACTGGTGTATTATAGTGCTACCTTTACAAACAAAGTTAATGTTCAATTACATTGAAGCAAGTCAGTTACAAGCCTTTTGGGCCTGAAAGAATAATGCAATCAGAAATCTAGAGAGAAAGAGAGAGAAAAAATCTTTTTAAAGAGTTAAGAATATTGCCAACATGGTCCATCCATACATGTATACACCAATAAGTTTAAGACATAAAAAATAAAATAACAAAATTAATTTTGTAATGGTCTTACTAAATAACTTGCAATTACGTTTCAGTTATTCAGAGCATACAATATTAAATGCAATTTTGTACACATGGACAATGTCTTTACCAAGCCATACATAAATACAAGATCATTCATTTTGTTTACATATTACTCCCTAATGATGATTCAGCAGATGGCTGAGTACTACACGTTACACGTACATTATGTACACATACTTATTTTTTACAGATGTAATTTTGCGAACCATGAATTAAAATATTTAAAATTTACACTTCCAAGTTAAATTTGGAAGTGGAAAGGTGCCCGGTGTTGATAAAAAATGATTTAGAAATATAACTGTTTACCTATGATAACTTTTCTAATTGTGGGTTTTTAGAAATGTGCTGGTTGCCTTCGACTTTTTTGCATAACATTTCCCCATTTAAATTGTTTGTATACAATTAAAATAATGTTATTGTCTTTGGAATAGGGATGCACATCATTCCACTGTTGGTTTTTTCTGACCTCAACTGTCCTTAAAATATTTAAGTAGTTTTAATAATATAAACATTTAGCAAACTTGTGTAAGTTTAATTCATATAGAACCTACTCAACACTTGTCGTTGGTTTTAACAAATTGATTTTCATACAGGTTTTATGAACTGACTGAAGGTGTTGTGTTAGCAAACCCACATATGGGATTTCTAGATGGTTATAACCCCAGAGGCAGGGAACAAAATGATTCATGCATGCAATTTTATCCACCTCCATAAATTGGTACTCATTAAGAGGACCAACCAGAAGGGGAAGTAGCATTAATAACGTAGGGGGCTGACATGGTCACGGGAGATGTATCTCTGTTATCTTCCCCTGAAGGTACGGAAGAATTGTCTTGCCTGACCCCCTCCATGAGTGTTTCTATAAAAACCCATAGGCTATCACCATGTCATCAAGATTAATCCAGCTTTGGTTTCATTTTTACACCTATAGTTTCATGGCCAGAATCTAAAAAGGTGCTTATCCAATTCCCAGGATAATCCAAATGCTTACTTGTGTGGGCTTTCCTATGGAGGCCGAATTTAATAAATGGGGAAGAGGTTAAGAAATTTCTCATTAGAAGGATTTAAATTGAAGAACATCGTTGTCAATATTGTTTTAAATAAGTCAGTGAACTACATTGTGCTGCTTATATTGAGAACTGAACATCTATGATATGATCAAGGTAGTTTAGTGTTGCTATTGTGTAAGCATCGGTTATTGATTTTACTGAATTTACAATAAGATTTAATTAAATTCTAACAGAGTAAAACTGTCCTGAGGGTGCAGAGTGTGTTCACTAGACCAAATCCTCTAAAATATTCCTTTATTCATCATGTGGATTTCAAATAATAATAATAGTGGCTTCTTATGTAGCGCACATATCTGTCACTCAGTGACGATTGCTACTGAAAAGTAGGGGGGACGGGCGAGCAAGTTTTGAATTTTTCTTTTTTACATTATTTGCACCCCACACATTACTTTTACATTTAATTTCTGTGTTACACTTGTTCCCTATTTTTGGTTTGACAAGGACTAAGGAGCGAATTACAGGGGGTAATATTTAACAATAACATCATCCAAAATGGGGTTTGGGCCTGGGTTTTCCTTATGTAAAACCAAGATTCTACCAAATACAAACATCATATTCACAGTCCTTTTTAATTGTAACCACATTGCGACAATTTCTTCAGTAAAATTGAGAGAGTTTTTTATGTTTTTGTTTCTTCTTTCGTCTTTCTTTTATTTTGATTTACTTTTTGTTTTTAGAAAGAAAAAAAAATAACTCTGAACTTACCTTAAAATTTACAAAAAATTCTTGTATCAGCTGACTTGAGTAGAAATTCCTGTGCAATGTCTTGAGGATTTACTGCTGCCAGCCGGTCTGCTTCTTCGACAAATCTTGTCATGGCCCAAACTACTTCTACTTATTTTATTGGATTTTACTACATTTTGTGCTTGTGTGATTGAAACAAAATGTAACGTGTGCACACTCACAGACTTCCTTTGTGGAGGGATCGTGTACCATACATTATAGCATATACACAAACGACGCATAACTTGAATGCTAACAAGGTATGTATAAAGCGGGATTTGGGCCTTCATGTCTTGGACGAGACTTGTCGTCTATTGTCTGTATTATAGAAACGGAAATAGGCAAAAAAGATGAAAATTAAGAAAGCATTCCCCCCATCCCCCCGTCCCCCACCCATCGATGCCCTTGCTCTGTGACACTCAAGGTGCTTCAACACAT
Source organism: Evasterias troschelii (assembly GCA_032357145.1). NCBI lineage: Eukaryota > Metazoa > Echinodermata > Asteroidea > Forcipulatida > Asteriidae > Evasterias > Evasterias troschelii. Next base: position 2,555,009 of record JAUELU010000091.1, read on the forward strand.
TGTTGTGTTTTAAGAATCATTCTGAACTTTGACATTCATTCATGGTTACATGACTGTGTAGTTAGTGTTGTACTTTTTACAGATGTGTATAAGTTTTACATGTAATTGAACTTGAAGCTGCAAATTATACAAAGGATTAGTTTTTATTTTCTATCACAAAAAGAGAGGGAAAAGATAAGCTTAAGTATTCATCTAAGTAAAAATCTGTCTGCCCGTTTGGTCCCGATGGCACTTGTATTTCTCTTCACAGAATGCAGATGTATCCATCATGTAAATGTAGATGGTTGAAAACAGTCCCTCAGACTGTTAGATGACACCCTCAGGCACAGAGGAACATATTTAAAACTTGGGAATATATTAGATTAGTAGAACTGGATGGTTTTGACAGCAGCACAAATTCAAGGTTTGAATTCAGTGCTTGCACAGCCTGGTGCTCCATGCTATCATCCACTATTAAGCGTTGAATTAATGACACATGTAAATGATTTACAATTATTTGTGTTTTATGCTTATTTTGTGACTAATTACAGTGAATTGTAATGGAATAATTTGCTTTTCACACCATGGAATTTGTCAGAATGCTGTATCTCAGTTGCATCTTTCAGCAAAATGTGATCCAATGCTTTTTGTATTTTCTTTGTGCATCAGAACCTTTTTCAAACCAAATACAATTTTTTTTACTTTGCTTGTGTAATGAATCTCATGTACATGTATGCATACATGCACAGTGTTCTTCAGTTAAATTTACCATTCAGGTTTAAAAAGTTTAAAATCAAATTTAATTTTTAAGTATTTCTATCATGTCCTGCTGAGGCCTTGCAAAAACAAACCTTTTAATTTTTAGTAAAAAAAACCTTTATGCTGTGAGGCTTGTTATTATAGTTTATGCAGGTTTTATTGGTCAAGATTAGGGTATATGTACACTGACCAATGAGTTAGATTGAGGGCTGTGCTGAGTGGATTGATATGCTTTGGTTTCTAATGTTTCTAATATCAGGTTTCGAAGAGTTCAAATGGTTGAGTTTTAGATGAATCAGCTGAAGCTGATTGCTTCCAATTGCAGTAGCTATTTGTTTGGTTCATTATAAGTTTAAAGTTTATGGCCTGTACATAGTTATCCCAACGATTTACAGTAATACAGAAACCCTTCCTCCATGATGAATTCAACAACTCTATACCTTAATAGATTCTAAGTAATCAGTGGTGCAATCCCATCAGGGCAGATCCTGAGCCTCAGGATGTGTTAATGTTAAATAATATAATTAACCTACTTTGTTACCTGAATCATGGCTCCTTTTTCCATTCCTAGGGTACAGACCACCGTGTGTATCATTCAATTTTAAAGTCTCATTCTAATCTTTACCAATGAAAAGTAAATCAAATCTTGGCGCACGTGGTTGTTCATCCAAAGACTCCAAAATCGCTTTCTATCACACTCAGAATGTTTATTGTGACAATTTAAACCCCAATTGACGTAGACATCTCACTGCCAATTCTCTCTGCTTTAGTTGAAATTGTCAGGAACATTTTTGCCACTAGAACACAAAAATCCTCAGGAAAGGCTGTATGTGAAATTACTTCTTTGTATTTTAGTAATCTGGTTCTCCAATAAATTCTCCATAACCACAAACATAATCTTACAGGGTAACATTTTTATTGACAAGTGTTAATACCCATACCATCTGAAGTACATGTACTGTAGTACCAGCATAATCTCTTTGCAGACAGAAACTCTTTGTTAGCGCACTGCAGTTGCCAGAAAATTATTCCCGTCGATAACAACAAACTTAATAATTGGCCATCCTTGCCCGTAGCAATGAGGAATCCACTGTTCCCTTTAGACTTACTGTGTTAAATCTTCCTCTAGCATTGTGGAGACAACACCAGGATGTCAGGAGGGAATTGTGCTGAACAATTTCTTTTAGTCCTAATCAGAGGCAGGGAGATGACATAAAAGATGTAATCTTTTTATAATTTTCCTGATCATTTTATTGCATTCTACTTCTACGCTTGACCTGTACACGTTTGTGAGTAATGTCATTAAATAGCTTTATTGGTGATGAACATTTTCAGATTTCCTCAGACTTTAAATATTACTGTTTTATCATAATTTATATGAACAGTTGAGTTTGTATGACTATTCACACTGCAGGTTGCTCTGTTGACACATTCCCTGATATGTAGCGCACTTACACACGCCTATCCTGTCCACCATTTTGTGAGTCAAAATGCACTCAAAATTATTGACTCACAAAATTGTGGAAATGGTAGACTCACATAATGCAGAAGGGTGTTCCGCACTGTGCAAGGGGTCCTAAGAGACATTGGTGTACACGTTGCATCAGGGAAGCTATTGAAATACACAAGCAAAATACTGTTCCACAAGTTATCGGTTACTTCATTAGCAGCATTTGCCACACAATTCTACCACCTTAATCAACTGACATCCCACAGTCTACTGACACGCCCCACTACGCAAGGAACTCACACTCGATGGACAACCCACACAATAACCCTGAGCCCCAGTCGCAGCTCTCCTTTCAGAAGAACCAAGCAGAGCAGTGACTGACTCTACACTGAAACCTCTTAACACCAATAAATAGACCAACATTTCTCAAACTCTTCTGTCTCCTAACTATGACTTCAGAGCAAGCTAGTCAAAACTTTGAGACCAATTAAGAACTCACTCCATGGCCGTGAAGTTAATAACGAGAAGTCCCCTCAATCCACTAAGCAAAAGAAGTAGCCCAGGTAGTAATTAATAAGCAGGATATTTTTTTTTTTCAGAACTGAGAAGTCTCTTGAACTCTGTTTAATCTACTCTGCGGCAGTAGAATAAATAGCAAGACATATTTTCAAAAGAACTAAATCTACCAGCAAGTAGATATACAAGATGTTACCGTAAACCAAATTCCCATTGATACATGTACTTCACCATGCAATGCTTAAAATATTACTGTGTTGTTCTCACATTGAAATATCACAAAATTGAGACTACTAGGTGAAACAAAAAATCTGTAAACTAATCATTAATAGAGAAAGCTATAATGCAAGAAATGCAGTTGTTACAATTTGTGGTATTTTGACATTGTTTGCACAATGTTGAAGTCTAATTATTGTTCTATATTTTATATACTAACATGTGATATTCCAAGCACTTGAGTAAAAAGGTGTCTATTTGAATCCCTCAATAAACAAAACCATTCAATGCATCTGTTAAATGGTACTTTTAGATTTTTCTTTAATTTTTTTACTCAACAGATCGATCAAGAAGAGACAGACACCTACCTGATAATGATTGTGATGGAATATCAAGTAGCCAACTCATGCAACTCACTATGACAACCATCAATCAATCACATCCTGATAGTCCACCTGTCACAAAGACATACCATACCCACCGCCCTCTTCTTCATATGCAACTTCCAAGCACACCGGTAAGTAAAGGGGGCATAGTAATCTTCCTACTTTAATCTGACTTCCGATTCTTCTTTAAATAGCCTGAAAAGTCAATTAAAGCCTGTGGATGCTATTGCCCTCTTGCACCAATGTCACACCCAGCTCACCAACGTCTGCCACACTCGCCATTTTGGGAGTCAAAATGCACATACAAATTATGATAAGCTTGTAAATGCCACATCGCCTAAATAAAATGCAAGGAATAAACAACAAGGGAAACTGATTGGGTAAATTGACCCAATTTACCAGATGTCATCATCACTATAGTCTTGGTTGTGCCTTTGAAGGAGTCAATGGTCCCATTTGTTATACAGAGCAATGTGCAGTTAATCTAATTTGGGGTTGAACAACAAAAGTTGACTGGAGCGGATCTTGAACCTGCGCCCTCTGGATTAATATGCTGTACATGTGGATCAATCACATGCAGGTTTTCCCTAATGTTGGCAGGTCTCCCTGTTTTGTCAAAACCTTTGTTCGGCAGTGCCAGTCAGAAGCCATTCACCTGGTTATGTCATAACTTGGGTTTGATCCCTGGTTATATGGGAGTTACAGGTTGAATGACTAGTGACTGCTACCCCTGAACAAAGTTATTGTTAAAATAAGGAGAAAAGGTAGGGCAAGATATTTCTGTTGGTAGAGCCCTGGCACATTAATCTTGAGGTCACAGGTTCAACTCCCGCTCTCCTTAAATTTGTCTTTGTGTAACCCAAAACTATGTAAAATATACCCAGTAAGTTTCCTTTGAGGTTTATTACTGGATATTGAAATAAAAAGTCGCATCCCCAATGGTCACCCTCTGCTGCCGCTTCCCAGGTTGTATTGTGATCCCTGGCTTTACGGCAGTTAGAAGTTGAATGTCTTCTGATTGGCACCCCAGAACAAAGACATTGACAAAATAGGGAGACCCGCCTGCATTAGCACAAGATAGCTCAGTTGGTAGAGCCCCCTGCACATTAAGCTGGAGGTCACAGGTTCAAGTCCCGCTCTAGTCAATTTTTCTTTGGTTAAACCAAAAGTAAATAAGATTCACACTACTAAGTATAATACACAGGGACATTGACTCCTAAAATGACACAACCAGAACATTCTGAATACGTCAGGGGAATTGGGTTCATTTGTATGGTCAGACCTTGTACTCCATTGAAATTACAATGTTTTTTCCCAAAGGGCCAAATATCATAAGTAAACATGTCATACAAGTTCATGTGTTTCGAAATGTAAAATATTGTAAAGCAAAAAGTGACCAAATCATTACATTTTATGAGATGACTTAAAGTTGACAAAGATGATGCTCCAGAGGCAGTCAGCAAATAAAGGCTATGGGCAATTAATTGGAGTCCTCAGAATTTGATAAATTTGGAAATGGTTTTCATTTTCAAATGGAATGAAGTATTGAAGGTCAAACAAGATTTGCTCATGATTTAACAGTGTTGAGTTTCTTGTGACAAACAACATTTTTATTATTGAGCAAATTTATCTCATACATTACATGTATTTTTTTTCTTCAGTTTTATTGTATTTATTTTTTCCTTTATAACTTTGTGAAACTTTCCTTCTTTACTTCCATGTAAATGTAAGTTCATTTGCATATTAATACAATTGATGCCATTACTGATTCTCCCATTAGTTCTCTCTGTCTTTTCCCGTAAAGGATTCCCCGGATGATGAGGACAGCACCTCTCCAGGCTGCTCAAGTCTGTCTAAGTTACTCACTATGGAGGAACGCCTCCCAGCTCTTGGACAGGAAGTCTTGGAGATGAGAGAAGGTCGACCACCAGTACTTGGTGAAGAGTCTGATGATCATTGTGAAGGTCATGGTAACAAGGGCAAGCAAACTACGGTGTAGATTCAATTATTGTCTTTTTTTGTAACAGGTGAATTTTCAGCATTGGAATTTATTAATCTCAGTGAAGTTAAATTGACTGTAATTTGAATTTCAATGAAGACCTTGCATTTAGGGGCAACAGCCTATAAACTTGGTTCCTGTGTGTAATGTGTCAAATAAATAACACAACTTTAAGTCGATTTTAGCAATAGTTGGCATAGGGTTTTAAAACAAAACTAAGAAAAAGCATCAGTACATTTTAAAGGACTCAATTCATATCCCCTTTATACATTTGCCATTACACCAACCAAAAGGCCAAAAGATGCATCGCTAAGTATCTCAGCAATGAAAAGGCTGGTGTCTAGCATATTTCACAACACTTAAAGTATAATGGCACTGAGATGTGGGAAGGAAGGACCACAGCAATCATCACTCTGGACTGTTGAGGGCATCCTTCATGTTCCTCAAACTGCCCTAATACAGTCCTGTAAATTGCTGACAGACCTAGATACCAGTAAAAAGTAACAATCTGAGAAAAGGGCGTTTAAAGTTGAAAATCTTTTAAAATCAAGCTTTCCTACAATTTTCAGTGTGTTTTCACCTAGTTTTCCTACAGTGGAGACGTGATGCATTGAACTTCATACATACAGTGGTTTTACTGCTTTTCGTCCTTAACTAATAAGCAATAAAGTAAGAAAGATATGTGCTACTTCGTGGCTTCGAAAATTAACGTAAATAGACATTTTCTGTTTTCACAAGGTAGCACCATTCAATGTATATGCTTGTTTGTCAGTTGGTGAAAATGTAGGTCAGGCGCACTTGCTACACACAAGATTACAGTGCTACTTCGTGGAAATGTTTTTTATCACACTTGAGTTTGGTGTGCGTCATGTGTTGCAATGGTAAATTGAACTTCAGTGCTACTTTATTATTATTTTGTGTTGACAATAATATGAAAGATCCATAAACAATGTGTAAAAGGTTCCTAACCCTTGATCCAACTGATACTGAGATTTATATAGGGGACAATGCTAAGCACGTTGGTCTAATAGTGCTTACTGCATTTCAACATTGACTGAAAATGCTACAAAGATTGTCGCATAAGATTTGAATCTTTGCATGGTGTCCAAAGTGAGAAATAAATAAACTAGTCTGTGGGAGACAATAGTAATACTTAATAGTATGATTATCTATTCTTGAAATAGTCATTATCAACTCACATTAAACTCTACATTTGTCTGGGATTTGAAGTGATTGCCTTTAATATAATTTTAATGATCTTTGTACAATCAATCAAAACAAAATCTCTTAAAGGCACTGAACACGTTTGGTAACTCAAAATATATATTGGCATAAAAAGTTAATTGGTAACCAGCAACGGAGAGCTGTTGATAGTATAAAACATTGTGATAAACCACTCCCTCTGAAGTAACCTATTTTTTTTTTAAATAGGTAACTCCTCACTAAAATAATAAAAGACTTTATGCATGAAGCCTTTTATTAGCATCTGAAAGCTCACAAAACTGTGCAACATTTTTTTTTTTTTCTTTCTTTATTTTCTTGCAACTTTGATGACCGATTCAGCCCAAATCTTCACAGGTTTGTTATTTTATGCATATGTTGGGATACACCGAGTGACAATACTGGTCTTTGATAATTACCAAACATGTTCAGTGCCTTTAAGCCTCTGTCACACATAAACGAATTTCCAAAGCTTACCACAGCAAACTCCTGGGAAATAACGGTACCCCTGCTAAGGAGTAAGGTTTAAGGAGATAACCCAGGGACTTAGCATGCTGAGTGTTCATTCTTCCCATGAAAATGACATCAAATGGGAAACAAACATGGGGTGGCGGTTGGGTCGAAACTCCCCAGGAGGGATATATTTCCTGGGAATTGGATCTGTACATGAAAGGTATTTCTTCCTGCAGTACTATTGCCCATGAGGTTATATTACAGCTGTTATTTCAATCCATTATTAGTGTTCAATGAAAGTTGTATGTCTTTTATTTCAAGTTCTGATAACTAAATCCAATGGCCAAATAAACATTCTACGAAACGCAGTATCAGCCTTACCGAAAGAAGACTTAAACAAAAACCCTTGAGTCAGATTTGAGCCAAAGTTAGAATCTCTATTTCCTGACCAACCAAAAGAGTATTTTGGTCATTCACATCATAGAAGCTCACATACATGGTGTATTAACTTGTTTTATTGATGTACCTGTTGATTCGATTTAGTTTATAGCAGTTTGGACCAGTCCAATTTAAACTTGTTCGTTTACCATGGTACGTTTTGTAAAAATATTTTTTATTAAAGATCTTTTTTGTATCTTTACTAACTACCTTTTTTAAAATGGTGTAACCTTTCCTCTTGAAAGACTTTTCTTTTACAATTTCACCGATAATCTCCACCTTCAATTTTGATATAAATTAAAAAAGTATTTGAAAAACACGAGAGGGACAATTTCCTGACTTACAAGAACATTTGATAATCATGTGCTAAATCCCAACCCTATGTCAACACAAAAAGTTAATTATAATACAATGCAAATAGATGTACATGTACGCAATAAATAACATCAACTTATTACAAATTTCTGTGAAATAACAACTAGTTTAGATGTCAAATCCAACTATACATTAAATGTCGAGACAAAAGTGTGTAGTGTGTTCTGTTAATGTGGTGAACGCATGTAGAATATTCCACAAATGCTTTGAGCAAGATAGAAATTCATTCTGGGCCCAATTTCATGGAGCTGCTTAAGCACACAATTTTGCTTAAGCAAAAAAATCATTGCTTAGTAAAATCAGAC
>JAUELU010000091.1:2565898-2578884 GCA_032357145.1 Evasterias troschelii
GGGTGGGTCTTTGGACACAAAAATCCTTCCCCACATAAGGACATGACGCACCATTCCCGGGGGTCATATAGTGCGTCTTACAATTGATAGGTGTATAATTCGCGCAGGTATCCTCCATGTCCTCTCAAGTACCCCAATTTCGCGCATCACTAATATTCGCGCAGGTACCTTTCCCGACGCATATCATTTTGTCAATACGCATTGACTCAATTTGTTAATTTCATGAAAGAATAAAGCCTAATATAGAAAATGTCCTGCAATGATGTAGAAAATCAAAGCCTTTCCAGTATAGACTAAATACAAAATATTGCTAGATTAAAGATGGTCGATTAACATGATTAATAATTTTTAAAAACACTGAAATGTGTATGTTGTCTGCCATACTTCAATACTTAAATTACAAGACCACGTGATTTTCATTTAATAACAGAGGGCGTATACTACGGACGGTTGAAGTGGACGTGCGCCTTATAATCCTTTTTTCAGAAATTATGAATTATTTGCATTTAAACTGGATTTGGGGCTTACCAAATTTGTGATAACAGCGCATAGTCCATTTCCCACCTCGCAAAGCCCACCACCCCTTCCCATAAAAAATTATCAATGCCAATTTCAACCGGCAGCTTCCCTGCCGCACGGACTTAAGCACTTAGGAGAAAGGCGGGACAATAGGGACTCTGTTGTGTCGTTCCAGCCCAAGTGCTCGACTATATGTGACGGAAAACGAAACTTGACAAATCGAGTTTCGTTGTGCTTTGACGATGTTCTGTGGGCTTCAAATTCTACTCTTAGGTGGGCTTTGACATCAGACAATTAAAATTAAAGCTAAAAGCTGTTCTTGATTCTGACTAAATCAAGTCAAAATTCAATTTCAATTCTTACGTGCGCGAATAATGGGGATACGATGATATATGCCTTTTTCTTTGATGGAATTGAAAATATAATGATGCCATCAACTGATGCCCTAAAATTTTACCTTCATAAGAAGTATGTAAAAATATATTAAAACTTGATAGGCATTGAAACTTTCACACCACGCACCGATCTTCAATGACTTCAATACTCCCAATAGCGTTTGTTCTGAGTTTTACCTGTTTTCGAGGCAAACAAGAAAGTATGGTGTCCCGGTGAAGCCATACACGGGAGAAACATTTGCAGTGACTTCAAGTGTTCTGTGAGACTTTGTGTATGACTCTATAGCCAGCAGTTGTCTTCATTTTATTTAAAATATTTTTGTTTTCAATTTTAAAAATTACGATGATAATTTGCAAAAGCTATAAAAAAATAAAAATAAAAATAAAGTGTAAATAAGTCTTGGCTTTAAAATCTTATTTTTTAAACGTTTTGTGTATTTTTATGTTTCTTAACATTTATAATAAAGCATATAAATAAACAGTGATAATTGAATCACCCTGAAATCATTGCAAACCTTTTTACGTCACTGTGTGCGATTTAACAATCCCTACATGTACAATTGTGGGGTTTTTTTACTTGCCAAACTTCTAGTCTCCTCTCTTGCGACCAAAACTTAGAAACATGTAAGGCTCCACTTACTTGTTAGTTGCACAATTTTCTTTCTTTTTTTAATGCAAAAAGTTGAGAGGCATTTCTACAACTGTACAAGGTGTAAACAATATGTCAACTGTCACATAAAAAGAATTGTACCAACCGAAAAAGGTTTAATCAAACACTATGATCAAACCATGTGACTCAACTTTCAGCTGAGCATTCTGGGGAAAAAATACAGAGGCCTAAAGAAGCCATGTGCCTTATGTGTACATCATTTTCTCATAGTCTGGAAAAAATATTATGTAACCCTCATATTATTATTATTATAAAATATGTTATAACAATTAAATTCAAACAGCTTGTGGATTCAATTGTCACTGTTTATTTATATGTTTAATGTTTTATTACAAATGTTCAGAAACATACTTTTACTTTTTTTAGTTAAAGTTTTTGCAGATCACCATGGTAAATTTAAAATTAAAGAAAACATATATTATTATGAATAAAAGAAAGACAACTGCTGGCTATAGTAGAGTAATAAACAGAGTCTTCATAGAGCAAGGTCCTTGCTGTAAGGTCTCGCATAACACTTGTAGCCACTGCAGGTGTTTCATCCACTCCACATGTGGCTTCACCGGGACACCATACTTTCTAGTTGCCTTGAAAACAGGTAAAACTCCAAAAGAAACAAATGGGACTCTATTGAAGGCATCGAAGATCGTTGCGTGGTGTGAAAGTTACGATGTCCATCCAGTTTTAATTTACATTCTTCTAATAAACAAAGGGATGTAACTAGGGCATCAGTTGATATACTTGCATCAGTTTATTTTTTTTTTCAATTCAAAGAAAAAGGCATGGTGCCTTGAAAACCGGATAGTGAAGGATACTGTATCTGTAGGACCTCCTGTCATGCCTGTATTATGCAGTGATTACGAGTTCCACCCTGAAATCCTGGCATATCTTTCATGTCACTGTGTGCGCTGTAAAAAGTCCCTAGATACACAAAAACAAATTGACGTGCCAAACATCAAGTCTTCTCTCCGTTGACCAAAACTTAGAAACGGCTTCACTGGTTAGTTGCAATGCAAAAACGTGTGTGTTTTTTTAAGGCATTTCTAAAATAAGCAGATATGTTTGCTGGTTCATTTTAATTTTTGTTTTATTAAAGTTCAAACAAATAACAATGAATACAAAGTATTTTAATTATTATTAAAAAATTATCCAACATCCAACTTTGAAATTGGAAATTTATTTTACCCTGCAGAGTATGTGCACAACAACATTTTAAAATTGATGACACTAACAAGAAGTGCTATGTTTTGCCATGTTTTCACTGATACCACTCCAAATATAAAATTTGTTTTAAACGATTAAAATTCAAACATAAGCTTGTGGATTCAAATAACACTGTTTATTTTTATGTTTTATTATAAATATTAAGAAACATACAAAAAAAGACACAAAACAAAATAACACTCAGAGTTGAAAGCCAAGAATCATTTACACACATTGTAATTTGTTTATTTTTTTCAGTTAAAGTTATTGCAAATCACCATGGTAATTTTTAAAAGTAAAAAAATTATATTTTGAATAAAAGAAAGACAACTGATAGAGCCATACACAGAGTCTCACGTAACACTTGTTTCTTCCACGTATGGCTTCACCGATAAAACTGCCTTGAAAACAGGTAAAAAACTCCAAACAAATGGGAGGCTATTGAAGGCATCTAATAGCATGTGAAAGTTACAATGCCCATTCAGTTTTAAAAGATATTTGCATACTTGTAATAAATAAAGGAAGGTAGTTACTTAGGGCATCAGTTTAAATAACACACTGAATCATTTTTTTTATTCAATCCAAAGAAAAAAGCATATTGCCTTAAGAACAGGATATTGGAGGATACTACTACTACTACTACTTGCACTAAACTATACTAGTACTACATGTACCTGACTACACTAGTAATAACTACTAGTTGTAGTACATGTAGTACCGGTACTAGTCCTACTAGCTGCACTGCCGTCCTGGGTATAAAGCAAACTCTACAATGCAAACAAATTGTCAACTAATGTTTGAAAATATTTTTACTTGATTTAAGAAAATCTGTAAATTCCTTAATTTATTCTTGGTGTCCTAAAATAACTTCAGTGACTTTCCAATCTTTTGGAACTTCACCTTCATCCAATGACTTTCTAAAGATGATGGCAAGTGGGTGTGCTATCGCATTACATGTACATACATGTACATGTACTTCCTTCAATACCTTGGGGTGTAATCCATCCGGTCCAGGGGATTTTGAGCTTCTGCAACTGTTGAGCTTCTGCAACTGTTTTGCCACCTTTTCACCGATAAAAAACTACATCAAGAAGTTTCTTGCCATTGAACATATTATCGGGAATTGGTACATTACTCAAATCTGTGAACACACTAGTGAAAAAAGAATTCAGAATCTCTGCCATGTCACCATCTGAATGTGCATTAAGATCCATCTTCTTTTTTAATACATGTAGATCCTTCACTCCCGACTTGACTTTGGTTTTTGACCTTGCATACCTCCAGAAGGCTTTAGGGTTGGTTTTTGCCTCTTGGCAAAATTTCTCTCGTAGTATTTCTTGGCTTTTCTCACTTCTTTGGTGGCCTCTTTTCATGCATGGGTATATTCTTCATAGTGTTTGTAGTCTTTTGTTCTAGTAGTACGCTTCCAAGCATTGCATTTCTTCTTCACCTTTTGCATGGCATCTTTATTCATCCCCTTAGCTTAATTTTGTTCTGCTTCTGGTCACATTTGGTAGGATTTATCCTAGGAATGTGTTTTCCCATTGCATTCTTGAGTTTGTTCTCAAAGAATATCCACGATTCATTGACATCAAGGGTGCGCAAATCTTGTTCCCAGTTTTAACATCACTAATTCGTTTCTCAGCATATTATGGCGAATCCAGCACAGGCAAGCGGTAGTCCAGCTGGTACTAGGGGTGAGGTCCTTTGGAGACCGTCTATCGCCGCATGTGATTTATTGTGGGGGAGGGGGGTCTAGAACCCTAACAAGAACTCACTGACTCAAAAGAGTAAAGGAATGACACTTAGTTCCTGGTACAAGGCTGAACCTTTTATTCGTTTATAGTGATTAAATCCAATGATTGGAAGTAGTGCAAAGTGGGTTTACTATCCTTAAGGTAAAATATGGTCACTTAAGGCAAATAAAGATCACTGGAGGTAAGTTGATATCCCTTCAGGCAAATACAGATCAATGGAGGTAAGTAATTAATGCCTTAAGGGCCTCATTGGATACCGGATTCCAGAAGGGAACTTCTTGTATCCTTACAAGAGATTCATTAACAATGCACAAGTTCTCCTTTAGGGAGTTGAATGGTGAACGTCTAATCAAATGTGGCCCATTCGTACCCGTAAATACTTAATACAAAGAGAAATGCAATAGAACCTACCCCAATGTTTACACAGCTAGTAACTGTCACTACCACACTACGGCACGGACGCTAAATACACTCAGACAGCCCTGCTGCTACGGACGCTAATCCTCCTTACGTAACCTCTGAGTGGATCCAACACCTTCAGCTGCTTCCGGCAGCTAGCTATCGCTCCAGCTCCACTACCACTTCTACTACTAATCTAACACTCGCACATGGCAGCATCATGCAATGCCCAACGGCTGCTACCGCGCATGCTCCCCTGCTAATAGCGCCTAATCGCGTGCCAAAGAGCGCCAGCCATGGGGTACCATTTCGTTACAATATCATAAGCACTCTTCTTGTACAAAATTTGTTCCTTTATTTTTGTCTGGTTAGGTGTTATAAAGCAGTCCAATTTGTAGAAGAGGGTGACATGCTATCCCAGTGGGACTACTTTTCACTTCACTAACTTTGTCATTCGTCATTGACTAGATTTAGTAGACTGCTGTTCTGTCCTACATGTATTCTGTGTCTTGTGTCACAATTGATCAGTTGGTGGAGATAAGTATCCTGCAGACAGTCGATGAGTGCTGAACTATGGCCTTCACCTGCATTTGATGTCCATGATTCCCACTCTATATCTGGGTAGTTGAAGTCCCCAACTACATGTATAAGAAGAAGCTTGGAATACTTCAACCTACTTGCTTTGTTTATTAGGTCTGTCAACTTACTATTATTCAAATCTGTGTAATTTGGACTTCTGTAGAAGCAACCAAGTAGTCTCTCTTCACTGTGCAGTCTCACTTCACACCAAACACTTTCTTCAAATTTGAGCTGGTCAGGTCCTCAATGAGCTTGGCATTTAGACTATTTCTCATATAAATAGAAACTCCTCTTCCTGTCTGGCCTGAAAAAAAGCAATCGTACCCTTATCAATATGAGCATTCGGGTACACTTCAGTGATTGCTATGACATCTGTCTTGGTAGAGGATAAGATAGCCGTCAATTCACTCCTTTTGTTAAGAAGGCTATCAGCATTGTATAAAAACAAGCAAGTCCACTTGATGCTTGCAAATTATCATCATCTTGATCAGGTGCTGTGCAGTTCTTACTGGCATCGGGAGTGCTTTAACCCTTTATAGACCATAGCGACCACAAACAGCTTGTACCGAAACGCCCATAGCGGCTGCAAACGGCCGCAAAGTTTAGCTTCTTTTCACATAAAGAGGTCAAAGGTAAGGTCACGGCCATGTATGACATTTTTGATGTAGTATGTTGACATACATACATGTAGTATCCCAATTTCTAAACAAGAAACTAAATTTTCTCTTTCATTTGATTTATGTTGACATTTTTACTGACAAAATGTCAATGAAGAAACTTAACAATATTTGCAATGTCTGGGCATTAAGAGATTTCAAATGGAAATGAATGATCCCTAAAGGGTTAATAAAGGTGCAACATCAATCAACTCCTATACAAATTACAATGTCCTCCCTTTGCCTTTTGACTTTTTTTCACTGGATTAGCCTAAAAAAGCATCCATATGCGTCAAGCACAAGCAGTGGCTATGGTGTTGACAGAATACCAGCTTACATGTAGTACTGGTGTCGTGCATCATAGTTTTATTATGCGTATTAAACAATACCAATCGAACATTACTTATTTATTGTGCTTGACCTTAACTCCATGTACACTCCGGGAATGACGATCGGATCATCAGAATTGTTTTTAATATTTAAAAAAGGTATTGTTTCTGAAAATACGTGACTCGAGTCACGAGTCCTCGGGGACAAGTCCGAGTCATGTTAGTCAAGTTCGAGTCCGAGCCGGAGTCTTTTGCAGACGTGACTCAAGTCAAGTCCGAGTCACCGAAATTGTGACTTGAAACAGACTCGAGTCCGAGTCCTGGACTCGAGTCATGCAACACTGGTTCTGGAACAGTCTTCCTCCTGATATCAAGACTTCACTTAAATCTCACCTGTTTAAAAAGCTCACTGTACGGCGCCAGGAGCAATGACCTTTGGAATACGGCGCCATATAAATATTACGATTGATTGATTGATTGATTCTTCACCTAATTTTCTTCTTCTCTTGAGTTCTTCTCTTAACTCTTTGTTTCTTTCTCTTTCCTTTGGTGTCATGTCTGGAGTAATAAATATCTTCTTCCAGTTCTGGGTATTACGCAGTTTGTTTGCATTCCTTATTAGTACCTGGATCTTGCGGGGAACAGAGTCAAGAGTAACCTTTAAGTTTAACAATCTACACTAATCTTACCACTGATCTTAGGCTGTGTACTCCAAACTTAGAAACATAGTCCACAACAGGACGAAGGGCATCCAATACAACCTCTCTGACACGGGTGTAAGACATTGGTTTGTTAGCTTCTCTAAGCTTGTAACCTCCTTTTACTTTAGACAAACTACGAAAGAGGAATGAATCTGGTGTTTGAACCTGTGCAATTGAAATATACTTTTAAAGCATTTCTATCGGACAATATTTAGTATAAGAATTATTGATAACAAGGAATCTTCCTTCGTAATAACTATTGGTTTTTCTGGATGGGATTAACAACTTTAATACATACTGTTATTAATGTGTTATATATAGGATTTTCCTACTCTCATCTGAAATCCAGCCTTACTGCAAGAATCTTGCTTTTGACAATGTTATCAATGAATTCAACATTTCCCCCTCTGCCTGGAATAAAAATTCAAGAGTCGATGGGAAGTTCATAAACTTTTAACACATGCTCTTATTGGATTATATCCATCTGGAAAGAGCATGGCCAAAAGGGAGCCGAATACCAGGACGGACATATCATTGTCCCAACAGTCTTTGTATTTTCCATGTGTTTCAGAACTCTGGGGATCAAAAAGATTGGGGGTACAACCCAATTGTTTTCCACCTTCCAGTTAACTGTGAATGCATCTATTGCTTCGCAACCTGGATTCCAATATCTGGAATTGAACCGAGGTGTTTTATTATTGTAATAACTGGCAAATCTGTCTACAGAATGGGTACCCCATAATTTGTCAATAAACAAAAATATTTGGGCTGAAATAGCCCAATCATCTTGATCTAAAACTCTGCTAAGTTTGTCTGCTCTATCGTTTTGTGATCTTGGAACCCATTCCATTTCGATATGGCTGTTATGGTAAAGACATGTCTCGTAAATGCTCAATGCAACTTTTTGTAATTGTTTCTTCATACTTCCTCTGGTTGTTATTCTATAACAGCCTGGTTATCTGTAAACCACTTAGTCCTTCGGACTAACGTCTGAATACTTGCGTCTGAATACACAATTTGAGAACATTTTTTGCGAACTCCAATAGGGCTTCATTCATTTTCCCGACATATACATTGGTGTACTGTTCCAGAAATCTAGCTCACTTTTGCGTCTGTTGTAAGTGTTATTATCGTGTCCCACGCATGTAAACCTGGATTCAATACACAAGTGCAGATACTTTGTCATTACATTAGCCATTATCTATTACCAGATTAGTCGACATTATTTTACCAATGAGTTTGGCGAGAGCCCTTGCTGTTGTAAAACTTGAACCCATGGATTTAATATCTCGCTTTATGACTAAGATACGTCTCTGCGGTAAACAGAAAGTACCTGAGTCTAGATTTATTTCTGATCTTAACCATTCTATCGACTTGGATGGTCTCCAAACACTTTTCTGAACATTTGGAATAAACCCTGACTTGAGAATATCTTCTTTTACAGCCTCGCTGGCTATCAGTGCTTCTGACAAGGTAGGTGCAAAACCAAGCCCGTCGTCTAATATAGACAACAATTGATTTTTCGCCTCTCCACTTCTTAACCAGTGGTCTCATAAGTTTTGTGGATATAATTATTCGGTGCATTTGGTGTATTTCGGCACAACAGTGTCTGCATAGGACCAGTATCCCTCTGAAAGTTAAAGAGGGTCAAGACTTTTGAGGATTTACTAACTATTTTTTGTGAATAGGAACGGAGTAAACAAATTTGAAGAGAAAAACTTAGCTGAGAAGAATGGTTACTAAAATTAAAAGAAACCATCATTGATCAAATTTGGCTGCTTTTGAGCACTTTTACATGTATACTGATCCTACGCTCGAAAAGTTAATATAGGAGTCCTATACTAACAAATATAGGACACCTGGGGCACTTTGCAGCTCACCTTTGTGCCTACTAAAGATTTTTACGCACACATTCATTGTATGTACATTATGTATACATGCATATATGTTAAAGAGGCCAATTAAAAGTCCAATACACTCTGGCTTGGGGCAATAAAGACATTGGTGGCATAAACAATTGTCTGAGTGTCCTACATGTAAGTAACAGTGATTATAGTACATGTATATTCTCCATAAAGATCACGCAATGCAACAAACAATGCAAAATACATATCTTACAAAGTATTTTATTTTACCATGAAGAATTCAAGAAGCCAAGATGAATTTATTTACAGACGGAGCCCAGATACAGTGTTTTCATCAAAAAATTGTAAAGTCCTTGAGCAATGTGCCACGCCTCCAGAAACCAAAAGTATGAAGGAGTCAATTTAGGCGTTTTCAACACTGGGGCCATATTTCCACCCCTGCCAACAAACACACAGTGAATCTGTGATTGGTCTTTCCTTGCTTGGTGGCAGTCATATGTACCTAGACATTACCCATGTATGTCATATAAAAGTAAACTGACGTTTTATGTGGGTACAAGGGGGCTCACAATATTCAAAAGTCCCTCACGTCAGTACAATTTTAGGTTTTGAGGGACCCATTAAGTACACAAAAAGTGAATTTTATATAACCACTGTGACAGTAGATTTTGATGATTTGGGCACAGTCATCATAGATATTAATTATCAGGGGTATTTCGTATCTTGATTTTGAGATATGAGCCTCTGAAATTGGCAAAAACTCACCAATGCAACAATTGGGGTGAAAAAATGGGCAGGGCTACATTTTCAACACTCAGTCAACTTTAAACATGAACATGTATGCAGGCATATATTAGGGAAATAGGAAACGTTTGTCTGAGTTACCATTCTAAATCATTCAACAAGTTACAGAATTGATTGCAAGATTTAGCTAAATTGTTTTAAAAGATTATAATCATATGTTTATTCACTAGATTTGGGGGGTTTCTACACTTTTCTAGGTCTGTGTAGATGTTGAACTTTCAGGTTGAAACTTAATGCTTATAACTTTTCTTTGAAACATGTACAGTTCTGAAGTCTGAACATGGAAAGTATGGCAGCTGACATTGGAAAAAGTGTGGTTACTGTGTGGACTCAACTCAAGTATGAGCACCTTTTAGCAGGAATCAGTGGAGGTATCATATCAACACTTGTGCTTCATCCATTGGATCTCGTCAAAGTCCGATTTCAAGGTATTAACAATATAGGGCTATTGCGGTACAAAGTATACAAAGAACTAGTCAGCAAAACACAATTAATTACAAAATACAGACCAGAAAGCTGCAAGGGGCCATAAAAGGGTATTTAGTTGTTTGTTTTACTTTTGTAGCCCCTGACCGCACTTATCATTTTGTTTTAAATTAAGTCGGTCAATTTTATTATTAGTTTAAATCTTCTTATGAATTAAAAAAAATACATACTTTTGTTAGCACTTTATTTGAGCACTTTGTTTTGTAAAATTTAAGTTACAATATCAGGGGCGTCGATCTGTCTCGAAATGTGGGGGGGACAGCATGATTATTTACAGGGTCAGGTCTAACTTCCACATCACACATACGCCAAAAAAGAGAGAAATTGGCACACTTTTTAAGCACTTTTGATCTATATCGATCTTTTAGCTTTACTGGAAAAATGTTTGTAACATCGGGCGCTCCAATACAATTTTACCACCACGCATCAAGTAGACCGAGTATGCATATGGCCGTATTGTTGAATAAGAAAATGACGGCAAACCAAGATCCTGTCGATAATTCTTTGTTTTGTGAAAGTGGCGTCACATAATAATAATTTATATTAGATTGCTGTTTAAGAATGCTTTGCAAAATTTTACTTGGGCATGAATTTGACGTGAAATTTTGTAGAATTGCATGCCTTTTCATTAACTGCACATAGCCGTCTGAAAAAAAAAATGGAAAGGAAGCAACACGTGATGACATGCTTTTGGATCTGGTCGGTGCATGTTAGGTTTCATGCATTTTCATTAAAAACATCGTGGGTAAAAACAGTTTCAACATCAGGTGCAGTACTGTCTTTAAACGTCTGCGGCAATCCCTTGGAAAGGGGAAACAACACGTGAATGCCCGAAGGAAGAACAAACTGGCACATTTATGTTTATGAAAGTGTTGAAAATTAAATGTTAAATAATAAAATAGAAGTCTAGAGTAATTTTTGAAGAAAAAAAAAAAAATGCGAATGGGAATATGCTGCCACAAAAAAAAGCAACATAAAAACACTTTTGCAAATTTTCTCCTTACCCTCTCTTTCTCCAATGTTCTAATTTTTTCGGGGATCCTCTTGGAGGATCTCTATCCTCCAGTGTCAGTGTTCTCCAACTCTGAAATTTAAGGGTTGGTTCTTGGGCATGTTGGGGGCGGGGACCAATGCGAGCGCAAAGCCTGAAGTGCGAAGCTTGAAGCCCTTACGGCGTGGGGTCCGGGGCCCGCTTAAGGGTCCCGGACTTTGTTTTTACTCTACATGCTCTGTGATGCACTCTGAGGTGATTCCTGATGGCAACTTCTCCTTCTTCTATAGGCAAAAGTTTTAAATATTGTAAGGAAAATTCAACATGTGTACTCATGTACATTTTATTAGGCAAACAACAAAAAAATGAATGTACAGTTTCCGGTTACATGCCATTTAAAAAAGGGGTTGGTAGGTCGGAAAGTTGTTATTTTGTTTGCGTTTGGCGAGTGGTGTAAAAAAAAACCTACTTGCCCGATTCAACTCAACCAAAAATTTCGGCTAAAGGGATGCCCCAAATCGTCCGCTTGCGACTTCTGTTGAGTCCACTCGCGTTCATCTGTCGAGCGCAATCAACAGATTTGCACAACGAATTTGACAAAACTCTGTATGTTTGGCAGCTGAATCTGCTGATTTGGCATACTGCGCAAATCGTCCGCTTGCGACTTCTGTTGAGTCCACTCGCGTTCATCTGTCGAGCGCAATCAACAGATTTGCACAACGAATTTGACAAAACTCTGTATGTTTGGCAGCTGAATCTGCTGATTTGGCATACTGCGCGCAATCTGCAGATTGTGCTAACTGGTAGAATGCGCTCAACGTGCATCGTCGTGTACACACTTGCGCGTCGTGCTTTCAATTGGGGGTATTTTTCGCTGGGTAGGCTACTTGTACACGAAATCATGAGACACAAATCACGGAGATATCGTTAAAATGGTCTTGATGCGTTCTGGGTTTTTTTAGTTCAATTTAGTTAAAAACATGGTTAAGTTTGTCAAAGTTTATGCGATTCTTGAAACCTGGGAGGGACATTTGATATAGTGTCCCCCACCCTTCAAAAAGTGGGGGGCATGTCCCCCCGTCCCCCCAGGGTTGACGCCCATGTACAATATAAACAATGATAGAACCAAATAACACCATAATTGCTACGAACAATCGCATAAGATATGAATGACTCAGGTCGGGACCATAACAGTATAGTGATGTCGCCCCATGCAGTTTTTACCGCTGGGTTCCAGCAACACGCCCGTAATATTCGATCGCACGCCCCACAGGTAATAATTAAGCCTCACGCCCTTTCTCACTCTATTCGATAGCGCTATGACAGCAATGGACCAGGCAGTACCACCAGCCTCGCACACCGGGACACAAGGGTCTGTTAAGGCCACGGGAGATTATAGAGTCATTGCCCCGCGCAACTTGCATTGCAGGGTTTCGGCAGAGATCTCTATTTCCGATCGCGCCGTACTGCTAGGATCCTATGAGAATCCTATTATCTCCACACAGCCTACCGCATTCCCAACCGCCTGGTTATACAAGGTTATACCTGCATATTAATTCAGGGTTCTGCCCACGGTGGTCGGTGCCGGAAAACCCGACCGGCACTCATGATTCCCCGACCGGCACTCGCAGAATA
>JAUELU010000091.1:2597598-2628064 GCA_032357145.1 Evasterias troschelii
CGTATGGCTTCACCGGGACACCATACTTTCTTGTTTGCCTCGAAAACGGGTCAAACTCAAAACACGGGGACGCTATTGAAGTCTTTGAAGATCGGCGCGTGGTGTGAAAGTTTTAATATATTTTTACATACTTCTTATAAACAAATGAAGGTAATTAGGGCATCAGTTGATATATGGCATTTAAAATTTTTTTTTTCAATTTGAAAAAAAAGGTATACTACATCGAAAACCAAACAGGGGAGGATATAGTATTTATAGACAAGTGCCTTGCATCTTAAATGATATCTTGGTCCGAATAATTGTACTTTTACACCCAAAGTCCAATGTATTGTCTTAAAAAATTATTTGCTAATAAAGAATGGTCTACTTGATTTGACTTTGTGTTTATGCAGGTTGGCAACTGGGAGAGCACCAAGAATGGTCGAAATACAGTAATTTTGTCTCAGCAACTCGAGTACCACTCATTTTCCATGTACCAGGGATGACAAACAAAATGATGAGACATCATTACAAGTTTTCCCTGATGGATCCCTTTTATAGAACAAGTGACAATCATCCCAATGTTGATACTCCAGTCAACTACTCAGGTGAGTTAAGCTACACATCAACTGGACATTATCCAGGCTTTGTTAGTAACTCCCTGGTTGAGCTTGTTGATGTTTTTCCCACTGTAGCTGAGTTAGCCAGTTTACCAGTTCCTCCTTTGTGCCCTGTCCATGCCTCTGGTGTTATGTTATGCACAGAGGGTGTGAGCCTTGCTCCATTAATTCATCATTTTACTGACACACCTAGCAAAATGAAGGTGACACACTGGAAGAGTGCAATCTTTAGTCAGTATCCACGCCCAACTTTGTTCCCATCCCATAAAACCAACACACCATCCCAAGATAGAATCGCTTACATGGGTTATTCAATGAGAACAAAGAAGTATAGATATACAGAGTGGTTGACATTTAATAACTCCAACTTCAAAGTGAATTGGGGCAATCCTATGGCTAGGGAACTGTACATCTACAGCCAAGATCCCTTTGAGGATGTGAATGTAGCAGATATGTCTGAGAATGTACAGATTGTCAAAGAACTTTCTTATCAACTTGGACTCAACTGGAGGCATGCACTACCAGTCTTCAATGAACAAACTTCAACAGTGTCTGCTCCAACAGAGTGGTTTGTGAAATGACATACTATGTGCGCTAGCCACAGCGCACACCACAACCCTTCCAACTCATTTATCATTTTTGTACTTGGTGTCTTCTATGTTAACAAGTTTTAACAGCTCATTTGTATGTGATTTTTGTTTGTTTTAATTAAGAGAACATTGAAAAAGTATAACAAGTTATTATTTTAAATTCACCTTGGCTTTTAGATTGTGTGATAATATGTCAGGTATCATAAACAAAGTGTTGTACAATTGCACATTCTGTCATCAACTAGTTTAAAGATATAACAATATATGAAGTTCCTGTAAAGACTAGGGTTTTGAAAGGAAAAAAGCAGCTGCATTTTTAAAATCATTATACGCAGCAAAGTGGATTGGAGCAATCATTTCGAGCGTTCCTGGGTTAATATTTAAAGAAAAGTACTTAAGTTTCCCCTGTACTATTTGGTACAGAAAATCAGTAGTTGAAAAATCAGGTGCGCTTCAGGGGCACATCCTATAACCTTTTCAACTTCTCAGCAGATCAGCAGATTTCCTAATTTGTTGTGTATTTTGTGGTAATCAAATCTGAAAATCACTGAACAAAGATTTGTACCTAAGGCAGTCCTCTTTTATTTTATATTAAATACAAGTTGTATGTCGGTTAAACTACCCCTGATATTTTGCACAATTCAAAATCATTTCTGCAGTTTGTTTAACTTACATGTAGAAGGACATGAGGAATGAACCAAGCTATGTTTAATCAAATGGATAGGGGTTTTGGTAATAATTATTTATTTTTTATTTAAATGTTTTTCCATTAAAACAGGCAAACAAATTGTTCTCTGCGTGAACAATTCTTGAGGGGGTGATCCTAAGGGCCACCCCCTAACCTGATCAAAAAGTGGGAGATATATAATAGAGAGTTGGTATTATTTTATTCTTCCCAAAATTAAAGAAGCATGGGGTTATTTTCCCTTGAAAGCCAATGACTGTCCATAATATTACAGGATATTCACTCTTTATGGTGTCATGTCCGTCTATTTTTGCCTTTAATACCCAGTTATTAAATTTGTAGTTTTATACCCTCGATGACAGATATTCTTTTTCTGAGAACATTTAAGCATCCTTGTTGTCATCTTGGGTTTGTACATTTCCAAGATTTCATTAGTTTGTTTAGCTTGCTCAAGTTTATCATATTACAGCTAAACTTAAATTGCAGTCTGGAATTGAAGCAACACGTTTACAGTAGTTTCCAAATTGGCTGTAACAGTATCCAGCTCCCTTATGGGAAATACTTAATTGCTTTTTCTGAGCTTGGTGAGGTGTTCACTTCCTCATGCTGCATCGTTTGTTCCTCTAACAGTACATAATTATTCAGTAACTGACTAGGAGTCAAAGAGGAGAACCACTTCCCCTCACTGTGCAAAAGATCAAATTTCTGTTTTAGCTCTTTAGTACTGATGTTGGCAGCACTTTTCATTCACCTCAGCAAAAAGAAATGCAGGGTTTTAGAAATAGGTTTTGACAAAGTCCTGAAGTTCTTTGTGGATTTCAAAGAATTCATCTTCTCCAGTTCAGAATAATGCATAGAAATTAATTTTAGGGTGAAAAAGTAGACCATGTGAATGTTTTTTTCCTGATCAAATATTGGCTTTCAGCCTTTCTAGTCTGATATTCTGTCTGGAATCAAATATTATTGAGTATTATTGCACTACCATGTCATATTCATCAAGTCACATCACTGTACTGATATCAGCTTCATATTTGTAAATTTTAGGTAAAAATGGATACTAATGCTATTAACTTGGTATACATGTACCTTGGGCTATATCTTGATTAAGGGATACCAACAGTTCTTGACGAGAAGATTACTTGATACACAGAAGATATTGAGACCAGTCATCTTGAGTAATCTGAAATGCTACCTTCGTAAAGATAATAGAATGATAATAACATTAAATCCAAATGAACAAAATAGTAATAATAACTATAACTATAACAAAATAGTAATAATAACTATAACAAATCAACACAGTTTTTGTTTAGAATGCCACCTCCTGATTGAACGTTTCTTTTGTAAGATTTTCTTAAAAAACAACGAATCTACAGTACCAAGATTAAATATAGACAGCATTATCATATTTATTTTGATTATGTGTGAGAGCTTGTCATACCTGTTGACACCAATAACTATGTACTACTAAAGGGATCTGGTTGGTGTGACAAATGTACTACACCCTGTGTTTAAGTTTGTGTGTAAATCAATGGGGGCTGCTATAAAAAAAAGTCCACACAATGGGAGAATCAAAGAGAAGTTTTCTATTTACAAGGGTGGACAAACCTGGAGTGGTTGTCTATCTGTTGAGACCGAGAACTTGACAAAAGGGATCCCTGTGTTTTGACAGATCAAGGATGTCCTCACTACGCTTTCTTGTACAAAACCAATGGAAATATTGCTTTAAAAACAAAGTCCAAACAATTGGAGAACAAAGAAAAGTTCTTGGTTTATTTGGTCGACATGTGCTATAGAATATAATTTCTCTAAAGTGTACAGAACAAAGACAGTCTCTCAATGCAGCCAAATCATACATTTCTTGTTAGCATTGCTTCCAAAGGTTTCATAGATCAACCTATCAATGTAATAAGAAAGTGATCACATCTAACAAAACATATCAAGTTTCTTGGTGGGGATTTCTGGGTGGATTGTTTTTGTACACTGTTAGGAATATTCCACAGGGAAATCACAAACTCTGCTGTGATTTATCTTTGCAGAAGATAGCCATTCCATAGGGACTGTGTATCCCATCAATCAAGCTTCTTGATTATCTTATCTTTTTCAGAAAAGTCATATTGTTACAGTGATTTCAAAGTGCTATCCCGTCACACTTACCAGTGTAATCTTGTAAAAATGTCTTCCTTTTGATATGTCCGAGTAATCAAAATTACAGTAAGATGCAATAATACAATCAACAACCAAGTTGTTATCACTTAATATTTTTGTAGAACCTACTCATGAATGAATTATTCAAACAAACTCAAATTATGTAATCTGAGTTTGGGTTGAACAAAGAAAATTGACTAAAGCGGGATTTGAACCAACAACCTCCAGTTTAACATGCCGGCGCTCTATACCAACTGAGCTATCTAGCTCTATGCTGGCAGTCTCCCTAATTTGTAATACATTTGCTCGGGGAGAATTATATAATCTGTAAGACAAGTTGATGTTATAAAGAAACATGCTGCAGCATTGAAGCATTCATTCATTTATTAATTACCTATAAAACAACAATTGTGTGTCTTGGTGGATTTTAGTTGGGTTTCATTTGCTTCAATTGTAGATATGTAGGCCTAGTTGGTTTTGTTGTCTTTCAAGTAGAGTTAGTCAATGAAATCTAAGGCGATAAGAAATTGAGTGTGTGTAATAGGCCTACAGGATACTGTAATTCTATGTACATGTAGTTAATTTAATTTGAAAATATCTATACCTCTAAAATTATAAATGTTCATTGTGTTTTAACATTCCATTTCACATGTTGGGTGTGTGTTAACTTTGGGGTTTTATTGTCTTTAAGGCAAAGTATACCTTTGGTTTTTTGAACCGTTCGATTGTTTTAATCCTATATAAATGTAGATATATACAATAAAACCAACCTTTTAAAAATTTCATCTAAAGGTGGTCACATTTTTAGATACCGCCCAAAAACCGGAGCGAATAAGTCCACAAAGGAAGAATAATCCTTATAGGAATACATAATCTGAGAAACGTTTCTGACAGAAATGTTTTGTCCAATTCAAATTGTGGGACATAAAAACTGATATCTTTTGAAATGACTCTCAAATAGCTGTATATTATCGAAAGCTGCTTGACTTCTTAGCACAAAAGTTTTAATTGCCATTAATTTTCAAAGTCATTACCAAGCGTAAACAGACGCTTTAATTTTGTGTTTTCTTTCTTTTAGTAGAGGAATAGTCAGTATCTGAAAGGTTCTAAATTTTATGAATGACCATAGATATAAAAACTACACTTCAAAGGCTGGGGTGTTTACAGACACCATGGGTGTTTCAACACCCTATTATGTAAATTTTGATTCGATAGGTATCTATTATATGACAACACCCATGGTGTCGATTTTTACAGTGTTTTTGCAGTGCATGATGTTTTATTAATTAACAAGGTTATAATACATCATATAATGACAAATCAATTAATATGTAAATATATAACTGTAAGTATAGTGTAGTATGACTGATATTAGCACACTCACCTTTCCAATTGTATTTAAAAATTAATGTGAGTTTTCAATGGTTGTGAGAAGCTCTTTGGTAGAAAAACCTATAAAGCATGGTGTGTACCAGTCCGATAGAAACTGCTTCAAGTGCCTAATCCAGTAGAACATTTTTTAAATAAGGCAAATTTTTGTTTGTGTGTCACGAGAAAGTTAGACACCATTGGTTATAGTGTTATTTACTATGTATACTGACATAGTGTGAATCTGTTGCCTATGAGCATAGTAGTCTGTTGAGTGCAATATTGTCTGAAGGCATATTGAGCGTATGGTCAGATTACTAATAAGTGGCAGGATCAATATAACCACCGACTCCTGTCAAGGCAATCGCTGATAAATCCTCCACAAAGTCACAAATTGCCCATTCCTACAAGCCCTGGTTTCTGTTCACGCTAGTTCCGATTACCAATTCCAATTTCCTTAGACCCAAGATTGCCCCATGATGATTTTTCCTGCTCAGTAAGCCAAAAGGTCGTTTCTTGTGTTGTGTGTTTTTGCCCCCACGGCCAAAAGAGATTATCACTGGAAAATACTCTTCTGATTGGAGCAATACAGCTTTTATATAGTACGCTTGATCTAGCTAGCATTCTGTAGGCATCAATTCTTGTCACTCAACTAAAAGCAACACACATTTTCCTTAACATCACCTGCGCAAATACAACACCAACAATGAAACAATGATAGATAACATTCCTTGTGTAGTTTCATAAGTCAATATTTATTACTTCAATCATTAAACAATCACAAAGACCTTCTGTCTTTGTGTTTGTTCTTCATCAAACCCACCTTCAAAATTATTGTCTTGTATATGTAGTTAATTAATTTAACACACTAACTTGCCATGGTGCCATTTTATTCAAGAAATCATGTTTACTAAACCAACTTAGTCTATTTTTTTATAACTTGTAGATACACCAGCAGTAAAATACATATATACTTACTGAAGAGACTTTTAATTTTACAACAAATTGTGTCTGATGTCTTCTTGACTTTGAGTGCCATGGTGGTTTAAGTAACAACATTAAGGCAGTTTGGTTGAGCTTCGTCAAAGAAATCAATCACAATGGACTGACCTACTTCATTTATCAACATTTTTACTTGTGGGACAAATTGTACATCAAATAGCATTAAGTTGTGGTCTTAAATTGAATGCAATATTTTATTCTTATTAAATAATAAAGATGATGTAGGTCCCTGTTAACATATTTTTCGCAATTTATGTGGGTTTGACCTGTTTTGTATTTTTGTTTATTTGTTCGATGACAATGACAGTCTGAATAGTGTATTTAATAGCTATCTGATGCATTTTTAGTATGAAAGTCGTGTGTTGCTTTATGTTTCATATAGTAAGTTCAATCTGAGGTAAATTCAATATCTAAAAAGGCCCATAACACCTTGTTTAGATGTTGAATGTGTATGAAGACAGTAAAATACCTGAAATTTCTGTTTTTGTGAACTAAATATATTCAATTTGTGTCAATAGTTGCCAAATCAATGTCACAAGTTTTCTTTTTACACAATTATACCATAGCCAAATGGGCTGAGGAGTAGTTCTGTCTAAAATACTGCAGTATACAAATTCCATGTCCAAACACTGTTATTTTATGTTAAAACTGTAAAATGTGACAGTGAGCTTAATTCAATGAAACGTTTTTGGTGTGTAAAATGAAAATTACAGGACTGGACTGAATTTAGTCTTCTGAAAAGAAAAATTTTAATCTGTTCTGGTTGTCCTTTTATTACTATTGTGTGTATAAGGGTTGTTTGACAAATCAGTGTGTGTGAGTAACGGATGGGTTGATTGAGCTCTCCCTTCTTGCATGATGCAACCGTCCGAGAGCACAACATTTACGCATGCTCAATATACCATAGGGTCAATCGGGGTATTTCTTTATCGAATCTAAAGGCAAAGTATGCTTTTGGTTTTGGGGAGCATTTGGTTGTTTTAATCCTATATATAAATGTTGATATTTACAATAAAACTATGAAATATTTCTTTTTAAAAGGTGAATGCGATTTTTCCTATCACCAAAAATCCGGAGCGAATGTTTCCGTGCAGGATTATTGATTCCTTATAGGAAAACACAATCTGAGAAGCGTTTCTGACAGAAACAGAAAAATTTCTCAGATTCAAATTTTGGGGCATAAAACCGATAATTTTTTATATTAGCCCCAAAATTTGAAGTGAGTTGTTTCTCAAAATGCTTTATACTGTCGAAAGCTGATGTAAAGGCTTTCCAACCAATAGGTTTTTATTGCCACTAATTTTAAGAGTGATTACCAAACGTATACAGACCCTTTTAAATGAAAGTTCACATCTTCAGGGACAACCCCATGAACAGTATTTAATAGCACTTTGACCAATTAGTCAAAAGGTGCTAAAAGTAGATCAAAATTCAAGACAATTTCATGCAGATCGTACTGGCAGATGCAGTGTGCTATGTTATTTAGAAACTTTGTTAAACTATATCCTTGTATGGCTTACACTGCAGTGGTTAGTAGATAATGGCATCGAAATGACTACTGCCATTAGTTGTCGTTTATGTAGTACAATATTAAAGGTTAATCTGTTAAAGGTCAAAGTTTAGTGTAAGGTTATGTGAAATGTGATTTAACATGAAAAGATCAAGTCGTGTTGTGCATAACCTTTATGTGATGTAACCTTTAAATTGAAAATCGGTGATTGGAGTGCTCATATAAAAAAAAGGTTAGCAGTGTGCACAATATCAAACATACACCGAACAAAAACATGGCGATTTTAACATGTCAAATTCAAAACCAGCTCATTGTGAAATTGAAGTGCTTTTTCCATTTTAAAATAAGCTTTTGGACAGGAAATCAGCAGATGTTATGCGTGATGGTAAAGAAACAAAATTGGTAATGAGTAAGAGAAGAAAGTGCAGTGTTAAATAATTAACAATTGTGTACACTCTCTTAAAGGGAGGGCATAACTTTGGTATAGTTACTCCAAAAATGAATGACTATACAAACTTACTCGGTAAAGAGCACGGAAGAGTTGTTGATATTATGATAAAACATTGCTATAGAAACTAAAAATGACCTCCTTTGAAGTAATGTAGTCTTAGAGAAAGAGGTAATTTTTTTACACAGAAATTTGATTCGGAGAAAGAATTCAGGCTTGAAGCCTTTCTCGGGCATATGAGAGCACATGCGACAAGGGTGTTTTTAGTTTTGTTTGGTCTCTTCATTATTTTTTGGCAACTTTGATTATCCAATTGAGACCAAATTCACAGGTTTGTTTTTTATGCATAATTATGTTGGGATACACCAAGTGGGGAAACAATTACCAAAAGTATGCACTGCCTTTAATGTACCCATTGCTTTATGATCAAACTGCCTCCAGGTTTCAAACTGTCCACCCACACATTTTAATATCAGACTCTTCAAATGCATTTTCATCTTTTGCATAATTGACAACAACAGTTCACCCTGTAATACAGTTAATGGTTGCCAGGAATCAACAAACACTTTTACCTAAGCTAAATGTACTTGTAGGGAACATTAAACATTGTTGGTGTTGTTGTTGGTTTTGTTTTTGTTTTGGGGGTACATTTAATTACAGAAAACATTTAAACATCGCCTTGAGCCTCTTTTAGGCGGATTTTGGCGCTAAAGGTCTATGCTTTTAATAATAATTGTTATTATTAATGGAAACTATTAAGCTGTAACCTCTGTTTTAAAAAATTATATACAAGTAAAATTTAAATAATCTGTGCTATTCCAACTTCTTTTCCTTTAACCCTATTAGGACAAGACTTTCGTTCGGGATGGCACATACCGATAGTTCCCCCTACGTTATTGTCCGGAATGGCCACCGGATATGGCGGCCATTTTAGGTTCCTTCAATGCATTTTTGCTACCGCTCTTTGGGGACAATTTCTTGAAGTGGAAATTTTCTTGAAAAAGACCCAAAACAACCCTAAAAACATTGACCCAATGTCAAGCAAACAGAAACAGCTGACCCCTGATAGCAAGTATTTTTTAAAACTATATATAACCTTAGATAAATACTGGACAATTTCAGGAAGTATTGTGGTATCAGCATTTTATTTTATAGGGTTACATTGCTACACCAGGACGGTTAACTGTTCTGAAACTAGAATTAAAAAGTTCGCAGTCTTTCTTATAATTGAATAATAATAATGATTGTTACATTAGGAATGAGGAGTGCAACAGAGTGTGTGTACCCTCATATTTTTTATTCAAATATGTTTACGAACTTAATGTAAATTAAGCAAGTTGTATAATTTATAACAAGCAAGTTGTATAATTTATAACAACATAATTTTTATTTTAACTTTGAAAAATATTATATCTTTTATTATATTTTGTCCATGCTAATTGTCCTTTTCACCTGAAATAAAGTGTTTGACTATCAAATACAATATGATGCTCAATTTGTTATCATTTTTTTATTATCTCCAGAAAGTGCAGAATGTTGACATGGGGTGGAAGAATCCTCACATCAGGATTAATATCCGGCAACTTCGAGAGGAATGGAGCTATATTAAGGGTCTTTTACTTGGGTCATTCTTCCCATTTTTGCTTCCATTTTCCCTTTTTTCGTTTCTAATTGAGAATCTATTGATGGATTTGTCACTTGCCGCTAGCCATCGCTGTCAAAGAGCCTGTTCAGTTGTAGATGGTCCAAAAAGCTTTCTAGCTTTCATAATAGCTTTTAGTTATAACCTCAAGCAAGCAATATGCCTCCAAAAACCGGGGTCATCCGTTACTCGGGTGATGTCCTGTCAAAAATAATGGAAAACAACTTCCGAGACAACAGACAATCTAAAATTGGAACATAAAAATTGCATTATTGTTGTCATTCTCATTGAAACTGTTAACTTGGTCTAATAAATGTTATTTCCTTCTGAGTAGTCAATTTTATTAGAGATGTTTGCCATTAGGCCATATGACATTTATGCCCTTTTTACCTCACAAACAATTACATGTATATCATAAATAACACAATGTAAGTAAGCGTATACCCTTGAAAAAAACTAGACTTGGTTGAATCAATGGTGCGGGTAATGTTTGCTGACATAACCGCACGTGCAGTTCATTGGGCAATTATGGACTGCATTTAATTGACGAACTTGAGTATTACTTGTGGTCAGACAGAGCATACAGCTTTTAATTTACCGTCAGTGAAAATGCTTGTATTCAAGGAAACGGTTTGCGTATTAGGGCGTTATTAATTATACCCATAAATCATTTTATATTATGAAGGGCGTTCGATCAGAAGTAAAGTGCGTTTCTTAATTCTTCATTCAGGGAATTTACAACAACCCGAGACTTTGTTTTGATATAGTTTTCAATTGGCAATAAATTATTCGTACCGATCAAATAGCAAACATTTTCACCGAGGACGCCCTGGCTCCATATAATAAACTTGGAAGTGTTAAAAAGTTGTTTTGCAGATCGTATTTTTATGAACCTGTGGACGCATTGTACCCTCTGTCGAATTTCAAGTCCCCAAAATTTGCTTTGTGTTATAAGACTGTGGACTTATGCAGTTTGGCTTTTTGTCAAAAGCCGGATGACTATTATATGTGGGTCATTTTATGAGAGGATTTACGGCTCCACTACGAAGTGGTGAATATAGACTACATTTGACTGTAGCTTCTTCAATATGTGCAATGAGCTTATAATCCTCGTCTTTCTGCAAACCTAAGTGGCAAGTCGACTTGGTTATAATGCCAAGTAGTATTTTTAGAAGTCTGTAAAAATAGTTCGTGCACTCCCAGAAGGAAGGAACATGAGAAATTATTCAAGACCGACCACCTGCAAATGGTGCTGTAAAAACAACATGTAGCCCAGTTTCAAATGTATCATAACATAAAGCTGTTTAGAATTACAGTTTTTCTGTTGTTATTTTGTGTTACTTTTTGGCTGAATGGATAGTTTTCCGAGAAGTATGGAGCCATGAAGTGTTTGTGTAATATCTTTTTACCTCTAGGTTTGTTGCCATTGGAACATACTGACTGCATGGTTACCAGGTTCGTGTATCACGTTTGTATCTTCTCGTGTAACAAAAGTAGGCCTTTGATAGGACTTGATTTTAGGGTTGGCCATAACTAGGTGCAAGAATCCATAACACTATGCTCACTCAGGAACATTAACCAGTCCCGCTTCTTCAAAATTGTAATTGGAAAATATGACAGTATAGGCCTGCATCACAAAATGCTTACAAACGTCAACAGAAGAATTCTAGGAAAATATAGATGGTGATTGATGGCTATTCCGGGATACGCGTATAAAGTCTACACCATTGTTGATGAGAACATTGTTTACCAGGCCATCATTTTTCCTTTTCAGTATTTTTTCGACCGGCGAACCCGTAAAGACATAAAATAGTTTTCCTCGGACGTTGACTTTCTTTAATGGCTTCAGTAAATCAACAGGAAACGATCCCTGAAGAGATCAGTGGTTTTAAAACGACGGCAAGACATGTTTTTGGAGGATAACAAAAATCATGGTGTTGTGATTGACTGCAACATGCATCCCGTCGGGTATTTTGAGGCTTTTATTCGAACGCTAAAAAGGACGGACGCTAAAAAGGACCGACAATTTGTTGATGTGTTGCTTTTGTTTTTATTCAATCGTTAGTGTCAATTTAGACATAGATCTTATCTTTTTGGATTAATGATCAGGTGACTAATCGAATTATGTCACATTGTTCACGATTTTTAAGAATGCTGGTGATCTTTACATATTAGCAAGTCTCGTGTGTGTTCGAACTTCCCGGGACCGCTGTAGTCTCGGCCCTTGGGCGAGATTTTGTTTCGTCGATCATTTAAATTTAACATAGTTTATGACCATGTTTTGGGGAATGTAGCACTCAATTACAACAACAAAATGAAAGTGAAACCAATTCAACACTATAACGAAAAAAAAAAACTGAGAATAAAGCTTGACCTCAGCTTCTGGTTAGCGAGATCGTACACCACTGGGAACGAGGTTGGCGTAAGGGGTTTCTAAAAAGTAAAGATCAAAATAAGCATCCTTGTCTCAGAGTTTTAATTTTGTTTCAATAATAGGCAGGCCTAATAATATTAACAAATCGTTATGTATTTTTAAAAAAGCTAAAACTCATTTTATATAATTTGTAATGAGTAGGCCTATGCCCTATTTTTGTTGTTCAGATTTTGTCATAATATATAATTTTAAACACAAAATTGATTTCAGGAAAAAAAGTTCGTTTGACGTGTTTTCTCTCTCTGATACGTGCGAGACTTGCACAGTCTATTCTCCCACTTTTTATATATTTTATTGTTGATTCAAAATACGTATCCCAAGTTTACACAAGTAAACAAAAAAATCGGAGAAAAATAAAAGTGAAAGTATGAATTACCCTCCCCGCCCTGCCCTCCACCCCGTCCTCGTCCACAAAATATTGCGTTGATCTGGCATGTGAAATGCAGGAGAAAATATTCTGCAAAATTAGAACAGATTTATTGACTGTTAGTCTGTCTCTGCTACGTCGATCGAAATCAATGCATTTTGGTCACCTCTGGGCTGCTTCTACTGCTATGTGATTCTGTCGTGTTTCTATAATTTCTGGTAACCGGCAAAACTCTTTATCTGTGGAGATTCAATTATGTTTGCATTGCAAGGGAGTAAGGAGACGCAATATCGCCTGCACACTAACTTACGTCCCATTGCCAGACCTTTCGTCCACGCAAACACATATTGACAGGAACTGTCTTAATTTGTGCCTTAGGGTACCGAAGATGATATTGTGAAGATTATCAAGAGTTCTCCAAAGAGGCAGCCATGTGGGCGGAATCTCTCTCCCCGAAGTAGCTTATAAGGGAAAGAGCATTGACACTAGGTTGCACTAAGTCTGTATTATCAACTTTCTCTAACGAGGTTTTAGCGTTTCTGAATTAAGTTTGAGGACTACCTTGACCAATTGAACGGTTTTTGTAATGGAAGAAGAGGCCCTCTCGGCTAAATTAAAACTTAAAATGAGTTTACAAAGACAAAAGCAAAATTTGCTTTTCTTTGGTTCGATGTTTTTGTTGTTTGCTGAAAGTTTTTTAAGGCTAGGTAGACCTTTAAATCATGAATAGAACGGCTGTTTTTACAAAGTAAACATGCAGTTGGTAAACCGTATAAACGCTCGTTGAATATTAATCTACTTGAATTTGTTTCCTTATGAGCTGTCATATTGGGGGTGGGGAGGGGGGGCACTCACGCCGTACACTCCAAACTAAAAAAAACAAAAAAAAACCAACTACAACACGAAGCTTTTGAGTTAAGACACGCAATCACACGGTACAACAAGGTACCCAACATCAGTCCTTTGTTTGTAAGTGCATTTTTTAAATGCCATTTTAATCTGATGAAATATTTTATGTTGTGGTAGCCTATATGCCAAAATTTGGTCGGCCTATAATGTACTGTGGAAAACTAGGTATAGTTGAAAATCACACTGTTAATGAATAATTCAGTTTAGATACGTAAGACGATACAATCAATGTTGCCACACAGTAATCCATTCAAATATTCGAGAGGATACCCCGAGGACTTGTTCGTATTCTTTGTATATCGAAGGATCAACTTGTGTTCATTTCAATTGTTGGTTTAGTTTGTGAATAATTTTTATTGAACGACATTGTAGAATAGTGCTAAATAGTGAAAATCAGCATGCTATTTCTGGTGATAATTTCACCCTTGTCAATTATCAATACAAACGGAATAAAAAAAATGTTAGGATGAATTAAACAAGGTTCAGCTTTTGTACGTACAACAACGTAATCCAAGTTGAAGTGTAACTACCGAAAAACAGATGACATTTCGGTTGTTATTTTTCAATTATCGTTGTAGACTCAATAAATAATTGATGGCTTTGAATGGATGCAAGTTAACTCTTTAATTCTATGGACAAACCCATCTCTAAGCTGTTCGTTTCTATACAGGAACATGTGCACAAATCACCCACGTTACATTTTGAACAAAAAAATTGAGCCTTTTATTGTTTTTCAAATCCAACAAAAAAAATAATTCAGTCGAGAAAACATTTACTCAAAACTAGGTCTTTGCTGTTTATATAAACACATTCACATTTTCTAGTTCCCTCTTGACAAAACAATAACTACATGATACATAACTTAGTCCTATTTGGGGTCTAAGTGATTTACGTCGGTTACATAGGCTACTGCAAATTTGATCTGCTGTACACCAGACGTCATTAAAGAAAGTCGACTGTCCGAAATAATGTAAATTAATACCAGACGATATCCTTGCAAAACAGAACATTGCTCGGATTAACGCCAAGCTGTTACCAATCTCGTAATTAATTCACATTCAAAATTTTCAGAATCCTTGAAATTGTGTGTAAAATCTCGATCTAAGTTCAACTTTTGAAGTTATGGTTTTGCCATAAAATGAAGCAGTCAACGATGTTTTATGTTTCTCTCAATGTTGATACTGATAAAGCGGGAGCTACGATAGCTTCCGCATAAATATCTTGTCTATTAACTCTAAAATAAAGAATCTGTACATCTACAGTTCTACAGTAAACCCCGGTTTCCTATGAACTAGAAAACCGATTACAATGCGCCGAGAGAGAGAGAGGGGGAGGGGGTAGAAGATAGATCCAATTCACGTGACCTGTTTGCTTACCCTAATTGTATACACGGCCTTGTTGGTTTTCGTTTTAGAGTAATTCCTCCTGATGCATGTATCAAAGAAAGTGACATCAACTGAGAATCGAACACGCTGCACTCTGTCAATCTCCACCAAACTGGCATAGCATTGAGCAAATCAAACGAACAAATTTACTGTTCTAATTGAAATGTAAACAACATGCAGTGGTCCACTTTGTCTTGCTGCTTTATATCTATTTTATTACAACTCTTCAATTTGTACCTTTGCAATGTAAATTTAATCGCGGTACTTGTGGGAGTGTGGTGCCACTGCATGACCCACTTAATGGTCCAGGTAGCACGTCGTGGGTCAATCATTATTTTCGTTGTGCGGACCTGGGTTTTCCTCTTTTTTGTACATTCATGTTTAATCACGTTTGACTCAAGATTCACACAAGATTCAGCTAAGCCAAAGCTGTAGTTATATATTATCTGCTACGAGTTGACGGTGCAAACGTTTGCCTCACGTCTCCAATTTCCTATCTAGTTGGCTTTCCAATTTTCACAACCCAAGGTTTGCCCTTCTCTTAGGTTTGACCTTCAGTATTCCACACCCACTGTCCCGTCGACACACACGCACAAAATTTAGTTAGACACTTTTTTGATATTTACAGATTTATTTTACACATCATTTACTACATTATTTACATTGTTACATCCTCTCTGGTTCTACTACTCCCGTTCGGGGTGGGGGGGGGGGGGGGTTCCGTTCTTCTCCCTCAGTACGGTACGGTCAGTTCATCCTTCCCTCAAGCACTCTCATTGTCTATAGGCTTCTTCCAAGTTACGAGCCCTGTGAATACATAATCAATACCGTGCTAACTCCTCATTTAACTGTTTACAATAATTTAACTCAGAGTATACGACAAAGAATTTAAAATAATTCCTCAGAGGCTTCGTTCAACCAGTTTAATCTTCGGTGAAGTACCACCAGAATATAGATAAACATAATTATAAAAACGGTTAGCCAACTTGCTGGTAATAGACTGCT
The DNA here is from genome assembly GCA_032357145.1 of Evasterias troschelii. Lineage (NCBI taxonomy): Eukaryota > Metazoa > Echinodermata > Asteroidea > Forcipulatida > Asteriidae > Evasterias > Evasterias troschelii. The sequence goes on from JAUELU010000091.1 coordinate 2,613,691, forward strand.
CTTCGCATTACTATTATGAGATTGAACCACATTCTTTCCAAATCCATATTAACAAATAAACTCTCCAAATTGTTCCATAATCACAAAGTTCCACTTTAAATAATACAACTCAATACAAAAATATAACTTACAGGAATACTGCTGACTCCTGGCCTTTCCCGAAGTTTCACTGCTGATGCAGGCTTTTCTCCAATTATTCTGTCAAATCGCACTCATTTATATTTCAAAACTCTCAATAGGTTTTACTCTAATTGCCAAAGGCTGGCTATGCCCTTTCTCCTAAGGCAAACTCATCGAGGCTGGCTGCGCCCTCTCCTCGGGATACTCAAAAATCGAATGCCAAATATTATTCTCTGAGGCCCACATACCCTCCCAAACCAGAACAAGAAATTTTAGGAATGTACAAGTTGGTACCTCCCTTAACTTTTCTATCTGCTCGCTCAAGCAAACCTTTGAATATTCAACATGCAAAACCAATAAATTAACCAATCAAGTAACCTGTTTAAATCACCTCACCCCCAGGTATGTCTTGAGGTGGTTCACCAAGTCTAAGGAATTTTTAGGGCGCGGTGCGGCCACTAAAAATAAAAACTTGTTCCTTTACTAGATATATTTTAAAGTTCACTACTACGGCCGTTCATAAGATAAATTACGTTACTCTTCAGTCTTCTGTTGTAATATCTGGAGTAAATTCGCTACCATTAATTTCACTCTGTGACACCAATGTCTTTGATGAAATATCTATTCAATTTTGTGTATTCAAATGTACACTAGAGGCTTCATGATCTCCGATGACGACTTGCATTAGTTGCCTTAAAACTTTGCATTGTGTTTCCATTTTAGTACCATCAGGCGAACTGATTTGTTTTAGCACGAGAGGGCGGTGTTTCTCACATAGCCGCTTCGTCTTTTCTACTCTGCGATATGATAATAGAGTGAAGTCAATTTTCAGTAATGAGCAAAGAGTCAGTGGTACAGTCTAGTACTAGTAGTCACTGATCACATGCAGTGCGGCCCAGCTTTTTCTGCACATTTGAATCACTTAACCCAACTGAAACTACCATTACTGTGTTATTTAGTTCGCTCGACAGTGACCCATCATGTGCGAACACTCGCAGAAGAACTAATATAAAATGAGGACTATACTTCTGCGTTTTTAGTAGACGACTGGAGAAGCAATGACTATACTGCGTCAGGTCCGTTTTCAAGCCAATGAAGCAGAAGGGAGGACACCCAACTATTAACAGGACTCACTCACCTGGCAACTGAATTACTGATGCTCCAATTTAAAGACCCCCATCGCCTTGATGGCATTTCCAACCTGATATGAGAGACTGGTCATGGTTTTTGTGTAGTGATTGATCGGTGGTTGGCTTGTTTTCGCTTGTATTATATAACCTGATCGATATTAACTCAAAACGGAAAACCTCAATCTTCATTGTGAGTTCTGCATGTGTTTTCGGTATCAAGATCCTTTTGAGTTCGTCTGCAAGCATCTTTTCTCCTTTCTTCCTTTTAAAGATAGGGTGAACGAGCAAACCCTCTCCTCCAGTTTGTTTACTTCTGATTGAATTCGGTCACAAAAGCCGAAGAAACTGATTTCGATACTTCACCGGTTATTCGCACACTGAGGACTTCCAGAAAGTTCAGGAGCAGCGGTATGAACAAGAGGTAAATGCATATGATTATAAACATAGACCAGCCTGAGGTCTGTCACTGCGACGTGGGTATAAATAAAGCAACCGCGGCCCGGAACGGATGACTGTAGAGCACATTGTGTGTGAGTCAGTCACAACGTCTTCCCCGACCACTTGATCAACAGCAACAAAACTACGCCTAAAGTTAATAGACAGTTGGCAAATGACTTGGTATTATGGTACGCCTACTACTATGAGTCTGCTGCGGTACAATTTCATCTGGACATCTGAGTGAACAATAATCAAACTCATAATATCAACTGTACTTTTTGATGAACGATTTCACTCTTCAATGTGGTCCACATAGTATAGTAAGTACTGTAAAAATATCGTGTAAACACGTTGTTATGTTGAGTCAAGACTTGTGTTACCGAAGATAAATGCACGTCGCAAGAGTTTCTTTACCCGTGGTCTGATGAAGTTTAGTTATTGTTAGATCGTCTTCAATTCAAATGACAGTTTCAATTAACAATAAATTGATCCAATGAGCGATCACCGCCCTAGATAGTCACCAAGTACTACCCATCCTTAATTGACTTTTCTCTCCAATTATCTTCAATATTTCCTGATTGCTGTGCTTTTGCATCCCAAGTGTGTACGTGCTACGGTGTTCGTTTTATTGGAGAAACTCGAAATAGAGTTCAAAGACATAACTTCATCAAAAATGGCTACCGCAGACAATAGCATGAACGAGTCATACCAGGAGTCGCTGAACTCCTCTTTCTTGGATAATCTCGAGCGTTTCCTTCAAGAGCCATTACTACAGCAATATGACAACATGGAAGTTGTCATTGTGACTCTCGTCATGCCATGTATCCTTCTTCTCGGATTGGTGACAAATTTGACTTTTCTGTTTGTTGTATATCGCGTATCGTGGATGAGGACCAATGTAAATGCCTACCTGTTTCACCTAGCCATTTCTGATATCTTATTTCTTGTCGTTGGGGTTGGGGACAAGATATGGCAATATGGACACACACCGTTCGTCCATGACGAATTGTTTCGTGGGACAGCTGGTTGTGTATTAGTTGATTTGTGCACAGATTCAGCTTACTTCACTGGTCTATTCCTAGTCACTCTGGTGTCCTTCCATCGCTTTAACGCAGTTTGCCGTCCACACTCTGGTACCCACCAGACTAAGGGTACCACCAAGCGATGGATCGCTAGTGCATGGTTATTAGGAATCATACTGTCCAGTTCACTCATCCCAAGCTACTGCATCATGGAACTACAAGAACTCATCGATTGGCCAGACATGTCATTGTACCGTGATTTTCCTGAGGTGATTGGCTTATGTAAACCTATCAAAGAATGGATGACATACGTGGCCAACTTAGTTCAAACTGTGCCTTTTTTCGTTGCCATGACAATGAATATCCTCTTGTATGTAAGGATTGTTATGTCACTTAATCACATCGTAGAGAAAGGCAGCGAGTATGGCTGTAAGGATGTGAATGAACGTATCAGGAACAGGGTTACTAAGATGCTTGTGGCAAATGGGTGTGTTTTCTTTTTTTGTCTGTTCCCCTTTGAACTTGCTTCTCTGCTCCTGTTTACAGGTAGCGATATTGATGTTATTTGGCTTCATGTATTCAGGACGCTTCTGTATACTAATTCTGCCGTGAATCCCATCATCTATGGGGTTACAAACTCAAAGTATCGACGAGCTGGGCAAGTTGCCTGCTCGTGTTGGAGAAAGTCCAGGGACTTAGTCAGGTACGAGTTGAGCATACCATTAAGCCGTATGAAGGACAACACTGCGGTGACTGTTGCCAATTGCCGAGTGCGTGGAGATCGTGACTCATAAGCGTAATCAATGTAGCATAGTTATTTGAGACATGTTGATAGAAAAGTGGTTACAGTGTAAATTTCTTGTAACATAGAAATGTGTCAAAAAGTGACTGATCTCACTGTGATGACTGAAGAGTTATTCGCTCTAAACAATCTCTCAATTTTACAGATCAAGAAATGGTTCACATGGAGAATGCTTCCATTGATGCCAAATAATTATTCGAATCGGATATCATGACTGAAAACCAACATAGCTAGAATAGTCGATGTAAAGTCAGAGTTATACATGGGTATGAGCCTTTAACATGATGTTTTAAGAGTTTATGAAATGTCTATATACTTATTGAATGTAAATCAACAAACTTCGCGGGAAAACATGTTAGGCTTGTATAGGCCTACGTGACCTTTCTTATTTTGACAATACGAAAAACAGTAAAACAATGGCCACCCCTACAATGTATGTAAGCTTCTGCAACCGCCACGCAATACAACTTATCTAATGTGTTATACCGTCGTGTGGATCCTTGGATATTGTTCTTAATAATACTTGTTGCTACATGCTTAGGCCTACCCTCGAAGCTGAAAACGTTTTTAGAAAAAAGAGAAGTAATGTAAAAAAAAATATTTAAAAAATTATTTTGAAAAATTCACACGCAAATCCCTATATTATGCCTTTTCGCCTCCCTCCTCAAGGTAAAACAAACCAAAAAGAGGAAAAAAGACAAATGGAAAGCAAATCAGTACACTTCCTTTTCAGATGGTCATTTACTGAATTGACTTTATTAAATATGATTGGTTGAGCTGTTAAAACGAAAGGTTGTCAGAAATCATTGTTCAATAAGATGTTTATTGACTCACTGAACGGCAAGTTTATAGTAGTAGTATTAGTAGTAGTAGTAGTAGTAGTATAGTAGTATTAGTAATAGTAGAAGTATTAGTAGTAGTTGCAGTAGCAGCAGCAGCAGTCGTAGTAGCAGCGTAGTAGTAGCAGAGTAGTATAGTAGTAGTATAGTAGCAGTAGTAGTAGAAGAAGCTGTAGTAATAGTAGTAGTGGTAGTAGTAGTAGAACTAGTAGTAGTAGAAGTTGTAGTAGTAATAGTAGTAGTGGTAGTAGTAGTAGAACTAGTAGTAGTAGAAGTTGTAGTAGTAATAGTAGTTGTAGTAGTAGTAGTAGTAGTAATAGTAGTAGTAGTAGTAGTAGTAATAGTAGTAGTAGTAGTAGTAGTAGTAGTAGTAGTAGTAGTAGTAGTAGTAGTAGTAGTAGTAGTAGTAGTAGTAGTAGAACTAGTAGTAATAGTACTAGTAGTAGTAGTAGTAATAGTAGAAGTAAACAAATAGTAAGAGTAGTAGTAGTAAATAATAGTAGTGTAAGAATTTCGTTAACAATATAAAGCTGTATCTTAGAAATAATTTAACATGTCATCCGTTCAGTGGTTGTGTTGATTGATTATTTACGAGTACACAAGTTCTTGTAGAGGTGGTGTGTGTTTGATTAATGAAATTATAAATGCGCACTAGTATTTTGTAGACGTTTTCCGTCTATTTTTGGAAAGTTAAAATTTGCCAGAGACGACTAAGATTGGCAACAGTTTCATCTCCAGTAAAAACTGTGGTATTCTCCTCAGGGACATCATGAAAAGTACACGTGATTCGAATAATTTCAACCATTTTATTAAAGATCCTTCGTCTTTTATTTCACAATGTATCCAGATTTTTCAGGGCATTACTATTTCAGGGCTTTACTATGGTAAATCTTGTTTTCTCTTTTTAATTATTTTTTGTTATAAGTCGATGTTACTCAAAAGTACTTAAAATCTAACCAATCTAGTATTAGGCCTATGTCACACTAGACTTTGCTATTATTTGTTCGACTCGTAAGATTTTAGAATGCAAATATTGTCAAACTTTATCGTATCAAGGGGTGCAATTCTTGTTTAAATCGATGTCTTCAATGTGTAAATATTTACTTTTTAGTAGGCCTACCACTACCAGTAAAAACAAATTTTAGGTACCAGACTCTGTCCTGATTTGCACCATTTACAAATCGTCTTATTTGGCTTAAGTATGTTTTTATATTCTGAGTCTAACAATGCGTTGGAAACCGTTGAATGAAAGCACGTTTAGTATTTTACCTGATTTCCCTGGTGAAAACACGATGGAGGTCTCCAACTTTTGGTGTATCGTATTCTCTTCCGTTAGAGTGTACGAGAGGAGAGGTAATGGTAGTCAATTATAGCTTAATTACAGCCGTCGGCAAGATGCTTTTAATGGACGAGTATTGTCTTTCAGTGTCTTCTTCATGTGTTATTATTCAACCATAAAGATAGGCGATGGATTGTCATTGTAGACTAGTTTGTCATTACTAATGGACATTTTGTTATTATTGTTATTATGTAGTGAGTAAAATAAATGTTGAAATGATAGGCCTATACTTGGTTTACGATTGTACTATTTTAAATAGAATGTGAGACATCAAATTGTATTTACATTGCTGTATATTATTAGCAATTGCACTTGGACCAACGTATGGTTTGTTTCGCAATTGCATGCTCAGTATACGATATGCCTACATTTGTGCTAAAGTATCAATAACAAATGTAGTGAAAATCAAGTATATTTAGTTGACGCTGCAATGAACAGTCATATCGTATGCTTTTTACCAGCAAGTACATGTATATCTAGGTAGGATTAATTAAACGTATTTTATCGGGTAAATGATGCAACTTCGGGTTGGCGTTTTGGAGCGTATTAATTGCTTTTAGCTTTACGATGAACAATATTCTTAGGTCATAGCCTTGATTCAAGGTGTTCTCGACGTCAAGGAAATAACGCAATTACTTGGCATGCATGCCACACACGTATCTCCTTTTAACACCATGCTGTTTGTCCACAATGACATTGTACCTCTTGATTAAAAACTACCGGTATATTAGACACGAGCTACAGTGACAGCATGCTGATCAAAGGCAATACTAATAGACAATAACGTAGAGTACAACATGGCGTAAGTTTGAACTGTAACTAGAAAAAAAACGTGACCTGCTCTGATGTGAAAATCACTTTATGGTGCAATCGGTGGGACTCTTTGATGTAACAATGCGTAGTTGGTCGTGGGCGTTTAGGCCTATGCATGTTCATCTCATCTTGACTTTGTCAGGGTTGAAAATGTCAATGGATTTAGGTTACTTTGCAATATCATGACGATAAATTTATGGGTCACGAACGCTGGACAAAGGAAAATAATAAGTGGAAATTTGCTCAAAGAAAGACCATTAATTTAACTGCTGAATTTAATCCAAACTGTCTGTCGTGTCCGTCCTTCTAAGGGCAAAGCAATACCAAGCAATCGAACTAAGTGAAGATATTTTCTTTATTATAACATGGCACAAAGGAAATATTTTCCCAGGGTATTTGCTCCCCTCCGAGACTCTATCTAAATGGATTATTTTAGATATGAGTAATTTTTGTTTTCATTCATCGGAATATTGAGTGTATTTATAACGTATCGTCAACATAATAAACGAACAGGTCTCGATGAAGATAAATGAAAAATATGTTATTAAATTTAGAGTTAGTACCAATTTGTTTAGCACGTGTTGTACTTGAATTGTTAGACGCTCTTATATAAAACATTTACAGGCATTATTATACTTGTATAGTTAGAATTAATTTTCTTGAGGAGGTTGCTGCCATTTTTAGCACACACTTCATGGCTGTTGTTGCCTGTTAGAAACTATGTAATTGATTGTGACTCGTTATTATGGAAGACAGTGTGTCAAGTCTCGATTTGTAAGATGGACTATTGAAATAGACAGCTATTATTTCACCATAATCTTTGCTATGTAAACGTGACACCAGACCAGATGGATATATTTGAACATTTAAAAAGAAAAGAAACGGTAGGCCTACAGTATTAAGTTTTAGCTAAACTTATGGACGAATTATTTATGCTTATGGTGAGTCAAATTATTGGATGCTAGGTTAATGTGTGCATTGTGTCAATATTTTAACGTATATAGACAGCTTTGTTGTATATAGTGATGCCTGTTTTATGCCTGCGTGGTAATTAAATTGGTTAGTTGTGCTTTGCAAACTGATCATTGAAGACAGTTGACCGCATTTTTGCTGATTCTCTTCACGCGTGCCTTGATTGATAATGCAGACATTATCTATCGGAGCAATGGTGGTTACATCATGTAAATTTATTACTTTCAACATCGTTTCTATAAAGATTACCGGTTTAATATTTAAATTATTTATGGCCCACTTATACCTCGTCCAATTAGGCCTATACATGTATTATAGTTGGGCGTGTTTTTTTAGAAACTGAGGCGTCCGGTTTGTCGCTATTATACTTTGTTGTTTTGACCTATCGCGACACGGTGTATTAATTGGATTAAATAATTTGAGCAACAGTGACTCAGAACGGAAGATCCACAAAATCAATCACAACCTGTCGAAGCTAAAGAAAATCTCTTTTCATTAGTCACACCACTCTGTTATACATTTAGGGCGATTTGGTCAACATAAATCTATTTTAAGCAGACGGTTTCTAAGAATTAAGGAGTTCGATCGATCCGGACTTAATTTAAATTCAAACATGTGGGTATTTTAAAACTTCCCTGAGTTAACTCAGTTTGTTGCAAACTGTCAGCAAGCAACACGTGCCCGTATAATAGAAAGCACTGTCAGCACAGACAAACAGTAGCCACTGGAGACACATTGAGGATATACATTGTAAAGAAATGTCTCTATGTCATTTAAGTCCATAATAATATTCTTGCTATTGATTGCGTTTCCGCATTGAAACGTTCCTTGTGACGGTCCCAGCAAGTTTACGACAGCACGTATAGCTCAGATACTGCTAAGGTATATTGCTCTCACAGTATGGACTATTATAATTTACACCAAGTGAAACTCTCTAAGAGATTGTCATATGATACACGTAAGGTGTTCCATATATAGCATACGCAAGATTGTATAATACATGCTATTGCTCCTATATACTCTAGCTCAAATTACAGTGCTGAGTTGATGTAAATACTAATGCAGTTAGCAGTTTTCCCGAGTTTGAAATTTAGCACGACGTCAGAGATACATTTTCGCTGGTAGTAAAACCTCTAAACGTGCTGACGGACTGGTTAACAGCAGAGGTGGTGTCTCACCTGGGGGTCAACTTCGTGGAGCTCATGTCAAAAGATTATCATTTTTGAAGCACTATATTACATGCCTTACCGAACAGCATGCAGCCTCCTCCTCCTTAACACACACTCACACAAAGGTCAGCACAAAATATTGCTTATACCAGAGAAATCTTGCTTAGCAGAAACAGGTTACCAGCCAAAATTCAAGTAGGTCTAATGTTTATTGTTTGTGACTGGTTCCCTGCTCATTTTTACTAAGCACATTATTTCTACTAAACAGCTTTATGAAATTGGGCTCTGCTGCAACTGGTATTCATTTTTAACAAGTTAGTTCAAAACTACACGAAGGGATACCCTGAATCGTGCGGGAGTTCTCAAAGCCGAGTCCCCCCCCCCCCTGACCTCGTCCCCAGGGTGTGTCGAGCAGTACGAGGTTGACCGCTCTCTCACCCTGGTACTGGATCATTTGCATCTATCCAAAATATTTTGGTACGTATGCAAGTTAGAATAGTCTGGCTGCTTTTTCGTCATAGTCTCGTGGTCCGGTACCAGATTTAATAGCCTATTTGCCGGCCGGCGATTTTTTCCCCCCGTACCACACTAGAGCCAATGCATACACGCATAAGGTATGGGCCCTTTCCCGGATACCTTCACCGTTGACCCCTTGGCTCTAGTGTGGTACAAAAAAAAATTGCCCTGCCGGCCGGCTGTTTTATAAAGTCGTTGTACAATCAGGGTCCAAGTAAGAAGTTTCCCTCCCAGGGTTTACTATTGTAAACATGGTTGGAAATAAAGTAAACCATGGGGACGAGGTTGCCCCCCCCCCCCCGTATCACTCAACGGAACATTTACGCTCCCGTCATCGTAGATGACCATGCTCAGAATAGGAAAATACAACAAAACAAGAAACAAATTCAAACCAAACCTATAAACACACCTGTAGGCAGTCTTCCACTCTCGTTTTCCCCACAACCTAATAGCTAGCAACGACCCATTAACAAGTGCATGTAGTTTGATTAATCATAAAACAGTCGTTTATCGGATAAACAGTTGTGTATCAGCATTACCCGAAACTCCCCCTCCCCCGAGAAATTTGTTCACCCAATAATTAATAATGAGGTATTTGAGTCGATGTTGTGTCAGAAGCTTTTCACACATAGATAATAATAAGTGTTTCACACAATTTGACTGAAAATCAGGTAATGCATCATCTGAAATACAGATTTTTTTAACAGTCTTTGGGGGCTTCCATTCCTATTTGCAGTAGCCTTACTTCTGACTTTCTTACCTTAACAAATAAGGGACGAATATGCAAATTAGCCTGGCGCGTGGCGCGTGCACCACCACCTGTTGTCGAACAATGTACTGGTTGACTGGTATACTCCTCCACCCACGTACGTGGAGTAATGCAACATTAACGCCTGCTCAGTTCAAGCGACACTACCTTGCTGTCTGTTTGCAGTTGTTGTTCGCGAAAATTATCGTTTTAACTAACAACAGCGGATGCTTGAATTAGCTCCCAAAAGTCAGGAAGACATATTCTTGAGAAGTAAAATGTTCCTGACGAAGTGGAAGGAAACTCCAGCTTTGGAGGACCTCGAATAAGTTGCAAGAGCAAGGTAAGAAAAGTTGCCATGTAAACGAGCCGTTTGAAAATACCGCCATTATCACTGCAGTTTGCAGTATTTCAAGTGCTATTGACATAACTTTGTTGTGGGTCATACGTGAATGGCAGCCCTCGGTTTTGTCTGAAAATCGTACACTCTGCATTGGCTCGACATGAGTCACGTAGCTATTATTTAATACATTTTTAAAAATAAGAAAACAGTGAACAAAATGCTGAACAAAACTTGTTCTTGTTAAATTTGGGCGTGTGTTAGTGCACGAGGTAAACTCGTATGCACCAACGCAACCTCGTACGCACAAACTCGTACACACACAAACTCGTATGCACACCCACTCGTACACCCACCCACTCGTACACCCACCCACCAACACGCAAGTGTAATTCACTACGTGTTGACATAGTTGCTGTTTTATGCTATAAAATAAAATCTGATAGGTAGGCCTATGGTCTATTTAATATTTTTATGAATTATGGAAATTCTCCTCGGCGAAAATGTAAATTTTTTTGAAAAAGAAATAGGCTATTCGTTATGATATTTAATCAATGTTGAAATCGGACGGCAGTCAGGACCTAAGTTTTGAAAGTAAAATACATTTAGAAATCTGAAAGATTTGGGGGAATTTTTCCCGTTTGGAAATGTATAGCCTACTCTTTAAATTATTATTATTATTTTTTTCCTGAAATAAATTGTTTAGCTGCTCCGAGACAAAACACTGATTGAACAATGATTTGGAAAATAAGCTACTTTATAACTTTTTTTTTATCCCAAATAAAGTGCACGGATTCTTCCATTTCATTATATTTTACTTTGTATTACATGTTCACTCTTTCATTTTATTAGGCCCCTTCATTTGAAACAGTCTTTTACTTTAGTCTGTAAAATGACTTTTCTGAGCCCAATCGTGACACAGAACTATATCAGCGGGAATCGTTAAGGGAACGTATAATACGGAGAGGTTACAATAAGATTAATCTACAACTGGATTACACAATGTGAGAAACGTTTCTGACATAAACGCTTCTCAGTATTACCAAACCTATACCTTCTGTTGAATTCTGGTGTGTTATTACGAATTAGTAATTCCCGCTGTCTGTGCTTTCGTTATTACAAACACGTAGAAATACACGTAGAAATGCACCTGCGTACGAGTTTGTGTGTGCGTGAGTTTGTGGATGTACGAGTTGACCAATTGGCGTACGGACGGGTAGGCAGGCGTACGAGTTTGCGTGCGTACGAGTTGACCTGTTTCCGTAGACCACGCTTGAAAAGCAATGAAATGCCGATACCACTTACTTCCTGTAATAATGGATTGATACATTTTTAAACGATGTTGGCCTTTTATTTATGTTTTGCGATGGCGTAAATAAAAGTATACGCAAGTACGAGTCGAATGCAAACAGTGTGTTAGTGGAAGTGAAATGAATTTTCTTGGTATAGACTTTTCGTAAATATTACTACTGAGTGTAGTGTGGACGTTCTTGAATCGATGCAATCCCCCACAATCTCTACAAAACTTTTGTGGTTCTATTTGAATAAAAATACTTAGCAACAATTGATGTAGTATTATTGCGCTGGTGTTTAAAAAAAAGTTAAATTAAGTTTATAATATAAGAACTTCTGAAAATAGGTTTACTGAATTATGTTCCATTGTCAAGACACTACAAAACTAGCCTCCATAATATTTTTGTTTTCTGCAAAAGATTTATCTTATTTCATGTCAAAATTTGAATAAAATTGGAATTTTGTTAAAATCCTTTGTTTTAAAAGGGATGGATTCATGCCTCTAGAGACGAAGCTGAAACTAGCAAATGTCTTTCAATCAACCTTGGCAAACATGGCAAATATTGTGTGTTTATGATTAGTATTTTCTCAGTGCATGCGTACCATTAAAGCCTGGCTTAAGGCGAGATAGTTCTACGAGAAGCTAAAAGCATTTGCATTAAATGAATGTTTTGAACTAACGTACGTTGAGGCTCCACACCTCAAAGGCGTCCGACTCTTTGAATGTGAGCGAGAGAGGGTAGATATTTCACAGAAGCTCAGATTTTCGTTTTATTCTGTGTTTACCCTTGGGCCTTTAGTGGGGGATAAAAACGTCCTTTCGAAGGGAAGAGCAAAAGCTTGCACCGTAAAGTCTGCCATAATTTATCATATTCATGTACATGTACATTTGAACAAGTCATATACCGGTGATAGAGAGCAGTTTAAGTTACCTCACTTATTAATTATATTAAGGAAAAGGGTAAAAAAAAGTGATGCGATTTATTATAATGTTTTTTTAAAGGCACATAGAAAAATAAATAGAAACCATGATAGGATTTTCACCTCTTGAGTAAATACACAAACAAAATGTTTATAACTTCGAGAGTCGCCAGCTCATTTTGCGTACAGTTATAATCTGTATTTGTTGACCTGCATGGCTGGTAAGCTAATGGTTAGATATTAAATCTCTTATTCGGAGGCCCCCATCAATATCCAGTAATCTGATCATAACATTTTTGGTAAAAGTTGTTTACAAAATTCGGCATGTATATAGGGTATGCCCTAAATTCACGTGAACCCTTTTTTATCAATTCTAAAAATACTACATGAAAACAGTTCTTAAGTGTAAACTTGTTTTCTTACATTATTACAAACTCTAACATGTGCGAAGTATTTTGGCAACAATGTGTATTATGTGGAGGGTCTTTGATTTACCATAGTGCGTCATATAACACGAGAGCTACAGTCATATGTTCAGGGGAATAATATTGTGCCTTACATTTGCGGTAAATATGTTGTGTTTAATCAAGTGAAACTATTAGTCAAGTGTTAAAGAGTGTTGCTTTTCATCTCAACTTGGTGGTTTGCAAGTGACTGAAGAACTCAACCGTTTTGATGATTGGTGACACTTGACTTGGTAGTTTTCAGCACATTAGTGAAGAAGAAGGGGCTAATGGTACATACGATAAGGGGACAGCGTGGGAGGACAATAAAGAGGATGACGGAGACAGGTGTTGATGCTTCTCACATGGTGAGAGGAAGTACAAAATTGTTGACCAGGAGATTGGATCTCGATACTGCAAGCATATTGGATAGAAATATAACATTACGCACAGCATCTCATAACTAAGGAAGTGGGGGAAAAGGGACAAGCAAATTTGGAAAGGCTCTGCTCTAGTCTCTATAGATGGGTAGCCATGCATTGAATTGAAATACGAGATAAACTCGTAATAATTTGAATAAATCGTGATATGTCACGCCTTGTGACTGTGCATCAATCAATGTAACACTCAATACATTTCTGTGCAATCGCGTAAAATAAACCACTGCTAAAATGGATGACTTTTCAGTCTTAAAAGCCCCGGTTCATTTAAAAAAAAATCCGCAAATGAGAAATATTTGAATAAAAAGGAAAAGCTTGAAGGTTGTGTTGTTCAAATACGTGTGTGTAGAATAATGATAAAATGACGCTGTTCACTCATTGATTGTTATATTTCAGATGACCTGTAGCAGACTGTCATTGATTCACCGAAACTTGTCAATTTCAATTCGGTTGAAATTCGAATATGTTTGTAATCAGCCATACATTTACACATTTCACAAAAAATAATCTCATGAAAGATAATTGGCATTGTGGGGCGTGTTGTCATGTTAAGAGTGTGGTTTCTAAAGCTTCAGGGAGCAATGCCGATAAATTCAACGTGATTTACCTCGGTCAAATCAGAGTCATTCCAAAGTAACACCCATTCGGCGGCAACTAGAGAAGTGAAGTAAACCAAAATGATCAAATATAATAAAACATCATTGATTCAAACTCTGTTTTAGAGTGACTTTTGTGAGTTTGTTTGTAATAAGCAAGCTCATTAGAATTTCATGACTGGCTTCTAAATTCATGTTTATGAATCGAGTCACATAAATAATAAGTTAAGCTGCAACTTACTAAAATGAGAATTGTTTACCAAGAAGGCATGCATCATTTTCTAGTACTGGTTAAAGTTGAGGCCAAATCAAGTCAGATCAATGTAGGTCTATTCGCACTTTAAAAGTAATACCTTCAATAGGGAGAAACTATAAATAAATAAATAAAATAGTAAGCTTGCGGGTACAACCATGGGTAAATCTCTTTTGTGTG
>JAUELU010000091.1:2646634-2656906 GCA_032357145.1 Evasterias troschelii
TAAATATCAAACTAGGTCCGCATCTCTATTTCATCTTCCCAAACATAGAACAACTGCATTTCAACACAGTATTTTATAGTATGGGCCGTGGAACAATCTCCCCGCTTATGTAACTTCTTGCAGGAACTCTTGCAGGAACACATGCCTTTAAACACAAGCTCAAAGCACATATTGTTTAAGATATCCTCTAATCCACAGAGCTTTCCCTTAGTTCTCACCTTATGTGATTTCTGTAGTACACCTGTGGGCATATGTAGTGTTATTGTTAAAGGAACCGTCCTATATATATGTATTAAAATAAGATGCATCCCTCTGAATTCAACTTAGTTTACATAAAGTCTATTCAGTCTTAGAAGTTAAATATCGTACCTACCCACACTGTATACTTGTTAGTCTATTTGTGTTTTTGTTGGACTGGAAATAAATGTCTTGGAAAATAATAATAAAATGAATGCACTACACGTTTACACACACCCGTCTACACAGATGTGTAATTTTTTTCACAAAATGCAATATTTTGTTAGTCAGGGGGTAATAATAATAATCTTAATACAAATTGGATAGTCAGTTACTTATTCGCAACTTAAGGGTATAATGTACGACATGGAAACGCTGTATTAATTATGCCATGATTCCCCAGTAAATCCAGGAGGTCTAGAATATTGTAAAATACAAAATAATTACAATGTAAGTTGAACTTCAAACCGACACAAATAAGATATTATGGCTTAAAATGTCCCTGTATATGCCCAATGCAAACTAATCTTGCTGCTTAACTTGTAATTTTACATGATTTTATTTGTGTTCTCATAGAAATGTTGAACCTGGCGTATTACGGTTCATTTGTTGATTATTTGAAATAATTTGATCAACCACATGGTATACCTTGTGTATTTCCAAGAACAATTTTGCAATTCAATTTGTCCGTTTTTGCGGCGGTTTGACACATCATATAAAAACAAATTGAGTTAATAAGGTACCGTACCCGATAAGCTCGATTCGTTAAAACATGGTGTGACAGGTTGGCATATTTTTCACAACACATTCCAGCGTCTATAATACCATTAAACACCTCGTTACCCCGGCAGTAATTTTTCAATATTATACAACTCTATACAGATGATGATTTAGCATTGATCATCAATCATTTTTCGGGTGTGATTTTTAGAGTATAGCGAAAACTTAAGTGAACGGTCATTTTCTTTGCTGTCATAAAGATTACAATTGTATCGTCCATAAATTAAACAAACAATACAACGGATTATTTGATTGAGATTAGCTTGAAATGAAAACAGAAACGGAACATCAGTTTATGTTCACTGGCAGATGTTCATGATTAAAGATTTTAAGTTAAGTTTTAGGTTTTTGTTGAACTCTTGTGAGAAATAAATGTATGCGGTTACTCTGATGAGGTATGAATTTTAATCACGATGAACGGTGGAGATTAATGCGGGGAAAACGACCATTTTGAGTGACGGAATTTTTAATTTAATGATATCAAAATAATCGTGCTTATTTTGAACAGAGGTACTTTCGTTGGCAGTTGTTTAAGTACCACTGCCCATGGCTTCATTGTAAATATTGAGTTTCCTGATTAATTTAACCATTCCCGAACGTGTAAATTACTCTCTAAGCCCCAACCACAAAAAAGTCATATGTTTTCTTTTAAGACGTCACATAGATTGTGCATCAATAAGTTGAATTACATCAAAACAATAAATCTTTCAACATGTTGACATTTTCACCTTCCCTTGTTTTTAACTCGCCTTATGGTGGGACATTTGTAGGCCTTGATTAACTATTTGCTTGATTGACCTTGTGGTTTGGAGGAGCTTGGATAAAGTCGTTCCAATTTTGAAGTTGAAATCTTGCCAAGACTGTGTTGAGTGAATTGTCTAAAAAATAAGCAACTGTTCCAGGTCGCTTTACTTGGGAATAGTCCACTGTTAAAGTAGATCCTAAGGAGTGACAAAAGCGATGGGTTCGATTTTGGCATCTTGTTTGGGGATATACCGTGACTGTGATTAATGATAAACAAGTGCAAGCCACGAAGCATCCTAGATAAGATCCCCGATTTTCTTGGGACAACAACCGTGAGCAACACCGTAATCTACAGCCACATATCCCAAATGATGTGTTAACATATAATAATAGTGGTATATTTTTTATAAAAGCGATCGATTTATTTGCGGCACCATTGTGTTAATGACAAGAACAACGCTAAAATCCCAACAACAAACAGGCAAAACGACTTTATTGTACAATAGCATATGGTAAAAACACAAAGTCATTAAATTGTTCAATGAATCGATTCCCGATTGTCAAATAAGCACAGTTAATCATCATTAAATAACTTTCGTATTTCATCACATAAACGTGTTGATCTGCTTTGGGGTGTTTTTTCTCATAATAGGTTTTTTGTCTGTAGGTAAATGCAGTTTGTGCCTAATTTTGCCACAGTATTGTTTACTGACAAGAGTGGGCACTTAGCAGCATCCCATGGCGAGGAAGAAAATTAAAGCAATTTGGCTTGGTTTTTCAGTGGTTAGTTGGCTTGACAGATCAGTGCATTCCCTGGACACGAAGCACCTGCAGAAGCTGTCCAATCGGACATGATACCCAGGTGGACCCTTAACCCCTTACCTCACAAGATTGACAGACTAGCCCCTTCGTCTTAATTGCTCATGCAATTCACTCTCAAACTGAAAGTGTGAGAGAGTCAGGCAGAATGAAAAAGATACATCTACTTTACTTTCACGAATTGAACGTAACGAGAACGATCTTGACCCTTGGGTCGACCATTAAGCTAGATATGCCACAAATTGAATGACTGTAATTTCATTTGTTTTGATCTATCAACAATAAGAGAACACATGCTATTCACGTCTGTGGTAAGAATTTTCTCACTTAGATTTCGATGACAAACACGCTCGCGGACCTCAACAAGTAGGCCTATACGACTTATCTGACCCTGTTTTTTGATCCGCGTTAGTGTATAATAAAAACAAAACAAAAACAGTATTCACTCTTCAAGAGTCCAGCGATGATGATGTATAAGTTACTCATGTTGGTTTGTGTATGTTGTGTTACTGTAGTAGAATATCATAGAGAATGAATTTAACTCTGGATGCTTCTTTCGACATTAAGAAGCTGAAACTTAACAAGTATCTTTTGACTTAAGTGCAACTGATGATGTGTCAAGGGCAAAGCTGCCGTATAATTATTCTAACTAACTCACAGATTTAGCATTCTACATGCATAGATATTGCCCACACGAACAACGCGGATGAACTTTTGACGAAGTGATTATTAGACACGACTTAAGTTACTTGTCAAGGACGTTACTGTACCCAGATAGTCTGGCAACCGAACCGTAAGCTGCAACAAGCGGAAGCCCAATATTTAGTTACGAAACGTTATCACCATTCAAATACTAGGTTGGCTCCTTAACTGTAAGAACGATACAGTCTTTTGTGAGGTCTGTTAGAACATTGTGTTTAAGAAAGATTAAATGAGTCGAAAGCATACTGGTAAATTTTATTTATGTTCTATAGGAAAAGTAACAAATGGCAGTAATATTATTCATGTTGGACTGCTTGAATTTTTACGCATGGATGCCTGGAATACTGTTTTTAGACAGGAGTTTAGTGGAAATATGATCGTAATGTTGCAATCGAACTTCCACTTATCATGAAAATTCTCTTCTGGGATCACAGGATGACCTTACAAAAAAGAGTTATTATCATAACTTTTTTCTTTTTTAGGTGAATGCTCAACGGCGGACACCTCTTTTTATTATAATCGTGATATTCCCCTTTTTCTACTCAAGTCATCTGAAGATGCTCTTTAATATCCAGTGAAAGATATCGTGTCCAAAACATTATGCAAACTATAGGCCTATTCTCAGAATAGTGTTTATACTTTGGTAAGCTAAATAAGTGGCCATTTCAAATCCCAGACCGTTCTCAAAATGAACCTCTTTTGAACTCAAGTTGCCTTGTATACAGAAGAATTTCTGCTAATCTCCAAATGTCCTCACAAAAAGTACTTTTAGTTTTAGATCGTCTTGACGCAACAAAAACCTAACTCAGCACAAGGGGAAGATTACCCATGCATCTTCTACTCCAGTTTGATTTTCCATTATGGACTAGACAATTCTCAAGTGTAGGTTATATATCAGCTGGCCATTTTGCAAATTGGCCTGACCACTCGGCCAAACTCTTACATTCTGAATGACCTGAACTACGCCTTGAGTCAAAACACTCCAGTCTAAAACCCCGAGTTCAATACTCTTGCTGCAAAACACATGTTTGCAGTATCTTTGTTTTTACTATGACGTATCTGAACATTATTTTACTAAAATTATAGTCCAGTCTCTTATTTATATAATGTAGTATTGTAAAGAATTGGGCCTTCACAAGTACAAGTATTCCTTCCCAAAATTGCAGTCTGTTATTTTCAAGTGCCATTCACTCAGCGATCGAGTGGATTTTTATACGAGTCATGTTTTTGAGTAAATAAATTAGGTCAGCTTGTGGCGATATGTATCAGTATCTGAGCTGATCAAGTTCTTTTGATAATTTGGTCGTGCTTCAGCTGGAATTCACTCCAAACGTAAAAACGTTGGTTGCCGTAAAGTCAAAATTCTCCAAGGACAGACCAATATCACTAAATTCGTGTCTGGTAATCGTTGTGTTTGAAATCTTGCATACAAGTTAAGTTTTACTTTTACTCGTTTTACATTCGACGACTTAGTCTACCCTACGCTAACATAAGGACACAATTGCATTTAATTCAAAATAATTTGTAATTACATGGACGTGAACACCAGATGCTATAATTCCGATTCATGAAACCTGGCTGGGTAGAATCCACCAAGTATTATGAACAAGGAGACAAATAATTAATAATTTACGCATTGTCCCACGGCCTTGTTTTGACTACGTCTCCTATACGCAGCAATGTAACCACGTACGTCAAACAACACAAGGGGGACGTGACTAGAATTGGCCAATGGCAACTTTTTTGAAAGACACACTTGTATCTGATAAACAATATATAAATATCTGAATTATATATGATTTGAACCACAATCAAGTTTCCTTCGTTGCTGTTGTAAAGTAATAAACAAGCTAGGTTGAATAATTGACTAGGCCTAGCCTATATCAAATATATAGGAGTTCGTTGGCATCAGATCAAAAACAACCAAACCAAACTTATATATGAACAACCCGGTACGATTATTTGCCTTCTGATCCACTCCCTTTCATGTTTAATAATAACACCAAATCTATAAATGCTATGGACATTTGTGGTATTTTGTGGTGCTATCGTTCATTTGGTCAATTGATGTTAGACGTCGTGTACCGATATAAATGTGATTATAGAATCAAAGTTCGCGTTGAATCACTTGAATATAGCATATATTGTTCATGGCAATTTGCAAATTTGCATTAATATGATATTTATTAGTTGACCAAAAACTACGTTCTCGTCAACTTCTTGTACAATGTTCCCATATGCAAAAGAAGCAACACTCTCCAGTCTGGCTTATGAAAGTAATCAATACCTAACCAATTAGTATATCACAAGATAGGCTAGTGTTATAAAAATCGGGATTGGTACTTATTTAAAAAAGAATGTCAGTTGAAAAAAGGTAATTGACTATAAAGTTGAACCGTACATTAATAATACCAGATAAATGTTTCCATTTAAAATAGTGTCAAAGCCGAGGAAAAGACATTTGAGTAGGCCTACCCAGTCATTTACAATGAAACGAAGGGACTGACAATGAGGTACACCTCTGTTTATTTTCTTCTGCAGAGAATACACTTGCTGTTGACTTACAATATATATATATAGAAACTCTTCAACTAGTCAATAAATCTTTCCTATAATATATTTGTCGCTTTCTGCATCTTTGATGCAATTAATCAACCAAGGTAATTAAAAGTTCTCGTTTTGACTGACATGCCTTGTAAAGAATACAGAGCGTGCCGCTGTGCTAATATTTGATACCGTCTTCGATTAGCATGGACCTGACAGTCTCGGCGTGGCCGATGTGTGGCTGATATTTACTTGATGCTTGTTACCATGAGCGAGTTGTTTACTCCCTTCCCTCTCTCTGTCTCAAAACTTTTGTCAATTTACAGTTTGGAAATTAACTGCGTTTTTCTGTATTGGATCGGACTGGGTTCATTGTAGGTCTTTAGGTCTTTAGTCTCCTCATGTTTTTATATCTTTCTGAATTGTTTACATGGTGGTAAAAATTGTTTCAAGAAAATATTTATGGCCGTGGACATGGTTTTAAATATGAATGAGTTAAGCTACATACACATGTAGCACACCGAGTTAAGATTTAACCAAGGTGATACCGGGATTTGTTATCCAAATTTTTTTTTTAAATCAAAGAGGGCACCAGGAAGAGAAAGTGGTCACAGTCACTTGGTACAGTTTAGCCGAGGCTTCCAATTAGACACATACTGGTATAGAGTTGCATCGGCCTTCGACCGTTATTTCCCTAAGCTACAGGCGGCAATCTACCTGTATAGCTCGCGCATTCCTCATATTGGTGGATTTTCAATAAACTCAATTGCTCCTCTGTGAAATAACCAACAGATATGTATCAGCCATAGATTGCTTGAGGGATGTTTCAGAGACAGGATACACTACCACCTAAGCCATCTTGTGGTATCAGTTGTCAGAGCCACTGTCGACAGAATGAGTTGCAATCTCCAGGCACGGATTTGCAATTGGTTCTAAGTAGCG
The DNA here is from genome assembly GCA_032357145.1 of Evasterias troschelii. Lineage (NCBI taxonomy): Eukaryota > Metazoa > Echinodermata > Asteroidea > Forcipulatida > Asteriidae > Evasterias > Evasterias troschelii. Next base: position 2,653,403 of record JAUELU010000091.1, read on the forward strand.
CCATCTCGCTGAAAGAAAACAAGTTCTGTTAAAAAGGATTTTTCATACGTCAATCAACCCATTCATTTCAGTTCCATTCAATAGAAAATGTAATCTAACTCCAAAGTACCACAGAGTTCTGACTTCTTGCAAAATGTCATGGAATTTTCAAGGCGGTGGAACATGTTGGCACCATAGTATGCCATTTCGCATTTATAGAAAGCAGTATGAGTAAATGTATGAAATTTGACTTCACCATCAAATGAATCGATTTGCGCTGAGTGATACCTAGTTTGTATAGTGCCTGTGGCTAGACAACGTGGTACTCTGTATAAAGGCGTAACGTCAAATAGAAAGATGGTCAAAAATGATGCATGACTTTACTAACTGTTGAGCTTATTTTTTAAGAAAAGGTAAAAAGCAAAACAAAAACTGTCACAACGGGGTTCGAGGTAGCCACACAAAGGCGCTATGAAACTATTGGTCAATTTATTCATAAAATTACATACTCATACGTAAATTAATTTTCGAAATGTTGCAACACAAATTTCAACTTGATTTGCTTGTCATGTTTTTTGTCGTGATTCTCAAAATAAAGCACAACATCATAAGGAGACTATATGTGTACTTATTACTATAACTTATACTGGCATGGGGCTTATAATGACTTATCAATGAACGGTCGACTCTTTAAGCACGTGTTTGTTTTGATTGGCTACCCCTGTACCTGATTAATCACTTCCTATAATGAAATTACAACTGAATGGGTAGTCATTGTTATTTTTAACAGATTCTTATCAGTCTTGGCTTATATACCATCGCAATGCAAATTTTAAGGTTATGAGTTTATTACTTCCATGTTGTTTTGTTTTTTTTCTTCAAATCATGACCAAAACGCTAACAAGTATTTTACGATATATGTTAATGTCTATATGGTGTTATAGGTGCCATAATTCTAAAAAATAGCCGTGTTAGTCTAATCGATAAAACAAGGAGGGTAGTGGTAGCACTTAAAGACCAACTAAATACATTAAAAAAAACGCATGAGCTTTCGTAGCAACAACTACTTCATCAGGTGCCATAATGAAGACTAATAACATTGGTATTGAAGTCTTGCCATCTGTGCTGAAAAGCGCCCATTTATGTAGAAATTCTCGCGAAGGCATTGAAAATACTCCTGATTGTTCATTGCATTGCTTACATTCAGTAGTTAGTTTACATTTGTTCTTGTTGCTTACATTCAATATTTAGTTTACATTTGTTCTTGTTGGTTGCAACTCCGTAACTAGGGACCAACGATTGTATTCCTTTCTCGTGAATAAAATTTTCACAAATGATCAAGAATTTACACTCATTTTGATATTTACATGTTCCAGACCCCTAAATAAAATACAACTTTGATAATGATGAGTGTATCAAACTGAAATAGCATGCAACACGACTTGAAAACATATGTTTGCTTTTAATAGTCAAAGTGGTTCTAGCACTTACCATGACATAAACGTTCTTCATTATAAACACAAATGTTCATGACGCTTCTTAAATATTTTCAATGAAATAGTGTCATGGTGTATCTGTGATGAATTACTACGCTGGAGATACACCATGTTTGTTTCTGTTTTTTTCACCAGTTCGTGGAACCCAAACGGAAAGGCAATTGGGGCCCCTCTGAACTGTTATGTTTTTGTAATGACTGATCACAATAAATCCTGCAAGTCTGTCCATTGCATGAAAAGGACTTTTGTCGATCACATTGTGTCCCCTTTTAACAAGAAGCCTTGTACATTCGATCATTCTGAACCGGGACGTGTTTCTACCTATAGTGTAATTTACACTGGTGGACGTTGCTGAAGGTATACTAAAATGAACAAAACTTTACCTAACTAAACATTTTCATATGATTGTGTGCCTTTTCTGAATGCTTTCTGCCCCCCTCTCTCTCTCTCTCTCTCTCTGTTCATTAATTTCCACTTGACTGCTCTTGTTGTATACATGTTTGTGTGTTGTGTTGTCATTTAGCCTTTGAGAAAGACGCTGCTATCCCATAGAAGGGTCGAAATGTCAGGCCACTAACTGATTTTTTGCATTAATACCACAGGTCCTTTTGGTTGGTAATCACTTTTCAACAGCTTGTTCTATTTTCTCATAAAAATATATTAAGTCCAAGATATCTGGCAAGTAGTGTCAATTTTGTCGAAAGCGTTTATCTTCAGCTCAACTTATCACTTTGTTTGCAAGTAAGCAAACGGTATTGCACGATCAATCTGACACTTTCTTCAGAATGAAAACATAGAGGCCTATACATTTCGACAGAGTATTCACGTTTCAGAATAACAAGTGAGTAACAGCCCATTGATTTTTCCCAATTTACTCGATGCGGGAACTGTTCTTTCAATACACGTATTATTATCCCAGAGAGAATAATTTGATATAATTTATGTGATTGGTTTACTAGCAATCACTGTTTGTGTCTGGGGGTATTTCAGGACACAACTGTTCAACCTTAAGCTACGGAAGCCACAGTCCATTCATGCATACAGTTATGGAGATGTGCAGAACCAAATAATTCCTGCTTTTTACCTGACTGCAAATGTTGTTTTTTAAAAGGTACTGCGGCCAAATAAACAAATTCTGAACAAGTGGGAAATCATACAGCACACGAATCAATATAAAATGTTCGATCGGTTATCTCCAAAAGCAAACATTTTTGAAATCTCTGCTCTTGTTTTGGTTTCTTTTTCCTACTAGAGTACTAGACTTGGTACCCAATGGACTTATACCTCTGGGTGTGTCGTCAATTAATAAAATTCCCATTACTGCAGCTCTAGGATGTTTTTTAAAGGTTGGTTTAAAGATCAGGGGTTAGCGTTCCACGTTGTCAACTTGTCATACAGTTTTCCCATTATTTCGATCATGAATAATTAGATTCTTCACACAACCGATGGACGTCGGAATCGGTTTCTGCGGTCGTTCACTTAATAATATGTATAAATGTATCTTGTCGTCTTCTATCCAGCTTTTCTAACACATTATTTGGCGACAGAGTTACTTTCACTATCACCTTTTCACGTATGTTGAACCATGCCGGTGGCTGGTCCTCACCGAGGGTGTTGCTTATCCAGGGGTCCAGTATTTAAGTCGAAAGGAAGGTGTTTCTTTCCATTTCATAATTTCCCTAAATATAATAATTAAACGTTGAGCAGTTGGAATCATCTCGATTAAAGATAAATCACTGAAGGGCTATATCACTTAATGATGTAAGCAATTACCTTAAGGAAAATTATCTGCAAGACTGACCGTTTACGACAACCTGCACCGTCGTATGGAGGATATTGATCTTGTTTTAAAACGGGTATAGATTGCGTGCACTGTAGAGCATCGGGGCATTGAACTTCCTTTCTGGGCTTCAAAGCCACCTTCTACAAAAAAAATTTAACAAAGAAAAAGACTTAAAGGGACACGTTGCCTTGTATCGGACGAGTTGGTCTATAAAAAGCGTTTGTTATAAAATGTATATGGTTAGAA
>JAUELU010000091.1:2758092-2768161 GCA_032357145.1 Evasterias troschelii
AAGGCTAGGAAAAATCCTTCAAGAAAGACTCTGCTATGGTCAAAACGCCAGGCCATTAACTGTTTTTTGCATTTACACCACCACAGGTCCTTTTGGTTGGTAAGCAGTTTGCAAAACCTAATTCTATTTCTCTCTAATGTCTTTGACATACCTGGTCCTTCTCCAGGAGAGCGTTCTCTACCATCTGGATGCTGTCTCGTACCTGGGCCAATGCTTCATGCTCACGCCTCTCAGCCTTGCCACTAAATAAACGAGTGACAAACAAAGGTAGTGATAACGGCTCCTGCAGATGGTATCAGTTCGCCACAGATGAATTCAACAGGAAAAGCCCCCAAAAAACAATGCACAGTGTTGAAACCAAGTAATTTTTTCTCAAGTCAAGTCAAGTCGCAAGTCATCTTTGCTCAAGTCAAGTCAAGTCACAAGTCAATGAAATTGGTAACTCTAGTCTAAGTCACCGACTTGAGTCAACAACACTGACTATACAACCTTAAAGGTAAGGTCATAGATTGGTAACTACTCCAAAGATTAATGACCATAAAGATCTACTTGGTGAGAAGCACTACAGCTCTTGATAGTATAAACTGTTTTGAGACAGGATTTCCTTTGAAGTAATCTGTTTTTCACCCGACGTAATCATCACAATAATCTTGGTAATGCCATTTTGAGAGTCAGCGTCCTGTGTGTTATACAGTGTAGTTCACATTTCAGACCATGCAGCGTTTACCTGTCAATACAACAGACTCCCGCAGTTGAGCGAGGCAGCAATAGCCACATAAGATGTTTGTGCAAAGAGAATACAACGAAATGCACACTACACTTCAATAGCTGTTAATTTAGTATCGGGGCTAAAAAATATAACTCGAGTGGGATTCGAACCCAAGACATCTGCTCTACCACTGCAAAGGTCGTGGGTTCGAATCCCACCCGAGAGATTTACCTGTGGATTATTTTCACAGAACTCGGGTAAGTACTGAGTATACAGTGCTTAACACACATCGGTGTAACAAGGGTAACAAAAACCACCAAATCAAAAGACACGACACTGATTTAAAATTAAAACTAACCATTTGTGGTGAAATGACTTGACTTTCACTTCCTGTTCCTTCTTGGTGACAAGCAGTTTGGCATTCTCATCAGCTAAATTGGTTAATCTGTGGCAAAAAATGTAAGAAAACGTTAAGTTTAATAGTATACAAAATCTTTAACATTTTGTGCAGACACAAAGTGTTCACTTGCAAATTGGTAGTACATGAAGTAGACCCAGAAATAAAGTGTTCACTACTACACTGTACGTCAACTACCATTGAAGGGTTGCAATGAGTTTGAAATAAAGGCAAAGGAGTGTCTTGAAAATTATGTTTAATTTGAGTTACACCACCGTCATTACTCTAATCAGGCTTCTGTAAATGGAAGTAGGATGGCTAGATTTTCAAAATTGAAAACTTTCAAAAGTGCTTATAGAATGTTTCAATATTTGTGTTGGTAACTTTTTTGGAGAATATTTCTCTCAATATTTAATTCCTTGATTATGGTTGTGGTTCTTCTGCCCTGTACAAGCCTTGTTTGACACTGTTCATGTTACTTTTGAGAGAGTAAATGAATGTGGGCCCAATTTCATAGAGCTGCTTGAATAAAAAAAGTTTCTGCTAATCAAAATTGCACATGAAACCGGTCACAGATGGTGTACGAGAAATGTTACTTTGGCTGGTATCTGTATTCTGGTAAGCATAATTCTGTTGTGCTGAGCTAATTTTAGACTATAGTCATCTTGAGATCACACTCTATCTACAGATGTTTGCTGTGTGTTAATCGCAAGTGTAAAACTAAAAATACAACTTGTCAACTTTGAGCTCAGTTGCGAGTGGTATGTGTGCTAAAAGGGTTGCGCAGCTCTATGGGAACCATGTCCTATTTTAGACTATGGTCATTTTGAGATCACACTCTACCTACAGCTATTTGCTACATTTTAATCTAATGTGTAAAACTAAAAATACAACTCGTCAAACTTTAAGGGCGATTTCAGCGGTATGTGTGCTTAAGGGTTAAGCAGCTCTATGGCATTGGGCCCCAGACAGGAGAAACCGATACAAGAATTCTTACCTGTGTTCCAAGTCCATAACAACGGCCTGTAGTTGGGTCAGTCTACTATCCGCGGATTCCTCTCTCCCTTTGGCCTGCTGTGTTTCCCTTTCCTAAATTGAATCAACAACGGAAAAGATACAATGTTGTAAATGTTCACGACAAACTGATGATAAGGGGGAGAATTGATGAGAAGTGAGCGCTTTACGCATTAGCCACTCATGCCAAAAAGCAGTGTTGTTCCTTCAGAGAGTAAAGCCTTAATTAAGATTACCTTGATTTGTTTTTCCTCCTTGAGTTGGTCGGATGTGTTCCTGGCATCTGCCAGTTGTAGGTTGGCTGTCCTCAGGTCAGCCCGGGATTTCTTCAAGTGATCTCTGAGTGAATCCAGCTCCTGAGACTGAGATCCAATCACCTGCTGAAGATGCTGACCGGCCTGGTGATCACAAAGTCAAAAAGAGGGCACCCCAAAAATCTCATAAGTATTATACAGGACTTTTCCTATTTTTTTTAAATATATGTTTTTTATGAGAGATTGCTTAACATCACAAGGCCATGGACAGCCACTTCAAGGTAAGGGACACACTTAACTGATATGGGCTATCGACCCAAATCAACTGTCACCAGGGGCATGTTGCCACCTACTTTCTGGGCCTGTAACAGGGTTACCCCTTTCACAGTCCATAAGGACAAAGGATGAAGGCATGGGTATCATCCACTAGGAGCCTGGTTGGTAGAGCACATTTTATGAAGCACAAGTGTCATGACCGGGATTTGAACCCCCACACTCTGCTGCTAGACCGCTCGGCCGCAACACACCACAATTGGTCAGGATAAAATACATCATTGTTTAGTTTTAGTTCGAAAGGCTTACTGATCATGAAGTTCATACAAGAACAATTTTTGTGTGAAGTCTTTCCCTCTGAAATGAAGTCATATTCAAGACAATCTGTATCTGAAAACCTGAAATAGCGACCGGGTGGTTTTGGTTGTTACAACCGAATTTAACGACAATGTGTTGACATGCTAACAAATTGTGCATGGTTTTTCTCTATTTTCTCCTGACTCACAAAACGGATTAAGCCCAGATTTTCAGAGGTTTGTTTTTTCATGTGTATGGGTGATCACACAAAAACATGAGCACTGTCTCCTACTATCTTGTCAGCTCTACAGTACCTATCCTATACGTATGTATAATACCTTTAAAATGAAGTCAGTAATCTAGCAGATTTTTGCATCTTGGATGTCACATTGGAGTGTAAACTACTCAAACAATCCAACTACACAAGGCACTCAAAACCATCTCAAGCTCACAGCTGAGTGTCTTGTACAACGAACAAATCAGGTTCCGTAACCAGCATTCAAACTCCACAAGTCTTGGGTAAGTACAGCTCCGCCAAGAAGCAGGCCCCAAATATACAAAGGAAAGCACACATATACCACACTGATTTATCAGTACCACTAATAATTCGTGCTTACCATTTCAAGTTTTTGATTGCTAGTAACCAACGTTTGGTTATGATTCATCATCGATGAACCTTTCTCCTGAGAAGACAAAATAAAAAGCTAGTTATGATTGAAATCTTTTCTCCTTGGCCAGAACTAAGGAGCTGCGCACTTGCATGAAGGACCGGGTTGTACCAAGATCACTGGGCAGGCTCCAGTTGCTGTATGGCCTACACTTGATTGATTAGTTGAATGAGATGGATTGTAAATGGTTGCGTCAGTGCAAACACACTGTGTCAGTGTAAAATCCCCTAATCACCTACGTGACGTGTGAGTTTGAAAATGTCAACAAGTTGTATCTCGCTTCAAATAGCCCAGATGTACAAACAAAACCAATAGGCACCGAGATACAACATTTCTGCACGGAGCATTATTGTGCAAGTAAGATGAAATGTTTCTGCGAAATTTGAGAATTATTTTTTGCACTGACACGACAATATAGTGTTTTTTGCCATGAGGATTTAAATTTCTTGTGGTCATTACGTGATACGTGATAAATTCAACACCAAACTGCCAACAACCTCATAAATTATTCAATTTAGTAATCACAATGGACATTTGACACTTAACCAATATACCTGAATTGCTTGAAATCTTTGAGTCTGGGCCTCGGTGCTGCTCAGTAGGTCCTACAATTTGAAAAGTAATTATGTTATTGCAGAGAAAGTACATCAAATCACATGAACCAAGTCCCTCTTTCAAACAGCTGCTTAAAGCGAAAAATATTGCTTATAATATATTTTCTGCTACACAACAATAAGCAGGATACATGTACCAGTCAGAAATGGTACTTGTAACATGGTATTTTGGTTGGTAACTATATTCTGGTAAGCTTCATTTTTTAAATTAACTAATCAATAGTTGCACTAAGTTAGAGAAAATACTAGAATTAAAAACGTCATGCCCACCATCACAATCATGAACGTTTACGTTAATCTTATCTTCTGCTCATGAAAATACATTGACTAGCCCTTTTGACAAGTCGATCGATGCATTCCGAGTGAAAAAAAAGACCTTGCATGCGTTATTTGAATCGCAAACAGACGAAAGGTCAACAATCAAACTTGCTCCTGTATGTACCAGAACTGACAACAGTGGAGGACATTGATAAAATAAAATTTAAAAAAATTAAGTTTTATTAACTTTGGAGAATTAAACAAAGACGAAACAATTTAATTGTGTAACAGCTCGGGGGGAAACACAATCCCCACATAGCGACACTACTGAGATAACCCAATTATGTATTTTCCTATCAATCAACTCACTCTATGGTCCTTTGCAAGTCTGTCAACTTCATGAACCGATTCTTGCCACATTTCCACAGCTGAATCTTTCTCCTGTACGACCAGAAAAAAAGAAATGGATATTTGGAATGAACAACTTATGACAACTGCACAGACAGTTGCTAGTTTAAGTTAAACGAGTTTGCCGCGTTCATTTGTTTTTACCAAGCATACAACAAAGCATATGATACAGACCAGGTAACCTTTGTTTTACAAAAACAGTAACGTATATTTGGTTTGGTCTCGTAACACCGCGGTACCAGAAATTCTAGTTTTTTCATTGTCAATACGCCCTCAAGCGACGACTTTAAATAAGTGAACCGGTAACTAAGGCCCTGACAACTATTCTGTGGACTGCCGAGAAAAAAATTATCGTCTCCTGGAAAGTTATACAAAAAATTGTACAAAAATGTACTTTCCACTGACCTTGTGAATTTCCGTTGACCATGTCCGTCAAAATGTACCCCTAATCTTTTCACACTTTATTGCCAAGTTCATTTTGTTGACGCAAATTCAAAGTGCTAGCCCCAGTTTTCACTTTTGAAATTTGATTTTTTTTTAATGGACGTGTCACACCCTTGAAATTGTGCACAGTAGTACGGAGTTAAAACAATTGTTTTCTTCTCGTAAAATAAAATTTGCTGCCGCTGTGAAGAATTGCGCGCTCAATATTCTTTACCATACATGTCACATGTCAGCATGATGCCGCGATGATATGAGGCTCTCCTCCAAAATCGCACTACGCGCATGCTCACTTTCAGAGACATCGTTGACGAATTAAATCAGACAAATTATGAATTTTTTAGCTCATAGTGGAAAGTAACAATTCAGCAATGATAACAGGACACTTTACACAGGTTGGATTAAAAAAAGCGATAACCCCTGCGATAATAGGGTAACCGATCCTACATCTACTTGCTAGGTAGATTTTGTTCTTTGACAACTTGTATTGCTATTTATTCTACTGCTGTGGAGTAGATTATTCGGAATTCAGGAGACTTCTCAGTTCTGAAAAGAACTGTCCTTGTTATTAACTACTACCTGGGCAAAAGGTAGGTTATTGGCTGCGACTTCTACTTTCGCTTTGTGGATCGAGGGGACGTCTCATTATTAACTACACTGCCGCGGAGCGAGTTCTAAATAGATCAATCCATTAAGCCCCGCCTCCTTACGTGTTGACCAATCACAGCCGCGAAACCCGATCACCATTAGTGCAAAGATCACCAAACGGCTCAAACGGCGATCGGATTTCGCGGTTGTGATTGGTCAATGAGAATTGGGCATGGCTTAATAGATCGGTGTATTGGTCTCAACGTTTCGTGACCTTGTACATTCCAGGGGCCTTTCTGGCAGGCAAGATACTACACTGGTCATATTGGAAATGTTACAACGGAGTCACAAGAAACAAAGAAGAACGGGGAAATATTAGTTGCTGATATACGTACTAATGCGAAAATTTCACATGCCTTGAAGAAAAACTTGACTTTAAGGTATAACTTTTGAACATACTTGTGTAAGAAGAGCTATCTGATTTTGTAGATTCTCGATGAGTTTCTGTTCCTCAAGTACGCTGGTGTCTGCTCTGGAGATCTGTTGTACTGCCTCCAGCTGACCCTCTATGCTGGATTTTAACTCTTGATGTAACCTGGGAACACATTCATGTAGAGTTTTGGTTTCTAACATACCAAGCGCAGAAATAATTGTACTTGACAAAAACAGGTTACAAATATGTTGCAATATTGTTTGCTTTCTTCTAAATGACAAACAGTTGCAAGGCTTTATATTTTAACCAGTTCGCTTTGGGATTAAAAAAACTTTTTCCAGTTACTTGTGCGGGATTGTGTTCAGCTCAAACATTTGTTGTAAAAATATTAATAATTTGTTTTGTCAATAACACTTCATTTGGACACCCATATAACAAAGTTTTCTGAATGACATCTGCGATTTTAATTGCCCAATTTTGTTTATGGTCAAGTTTCCGAAGCACAATCAGACTGTTGAAAAGCCGTTTTGCAGAGTTTCCACATGTTGTTTTGTTGTTATGTTAAGTGTTCAATAGTTGTTTGGTTTTTTCTTGATTGAGCTTTAGTCTGATGAACTTATGTATAAACCAAGTCTCCAGGTAATACTGAACATTCACACATCAAATTTACCTGTTGTTTTCATTCACTAGTCTGTCAATCTTTCCTGCTAACTCAAAATGTTCTACCTGAAAAAAAAGAGATCGAAAGTCAAACATTAAAATATTATGCAAAAACCGCGTCTTGACCCCCTTGCTCCAGTGGCTACTATCTGCCTATGGTCTGCAATTTGGGGTAAAAAAAAAACATGTGAAATTATTGTGCGCGTTTAACTGTGTGATGTGAACCAAAGGTTACATTCTAAAAGCTTTATTATAGTTGTTTCAATGTTGTTAAAAATATTTTTCTATTTACACGCAGACAATTGTTTATGACCTCCATGTCAGATTATCGTGTACAAAATTGTAAACAACATTACAAGAGTGCTGAAAAATGCAAAAGACTATAGCTATAGGCCTAATTAGACAGAAGTGTTTCCCTAGACAAAAAAAGGTGCACCCTCTTGAGCCCCTTAGAATGTTTTCCCCGAGTCTCGTCACTGGAAGGCATCTAAACAATTCAACAAGAAAAGCTGGCTACATACCAGGCCTACAATTTCATCTATGGAGGGCAAGGCCATTTTCATTTTGCAAAAGGTACTTCCATTGGAAAATCTTAAAGTCTATGAGAAACTTTTGAAGGGGCACCAAGGCCAAGACCAGGTCCCAATTTCATAGAGCTGCTTGAGAAAATTTTGCATAAAAATTGTCTGCTAACCAGATATAAGCAGGATACCAGTCACAAATTGTACATGAGACATGGCAGTTTGGCTGGTAACCTTATTCTGGTAAGCGAAAACAAATTGCGCTTAGCTACTTTTTGTGCTTAAGCAGCTCTATGAAATTGGGCCCTGGGGCAACAGAGACCATTGCTTCTGTGCAATTCCAGGCCAGCCATACCTTGTATGTGTTTAGTTGCTTACGAAGTGAGGCTAGTTGATGGTCATACTCAGCAATAAGAGGTGATAACAAACTGCAAGTAAATACAAACAATTAGGGGTTTTTTTCATATTTTTGTTTTCATGTGCTGTACATCAGAATCAAAATTACACAAACAAGAAATGTCCAAATAATTTAGAGGGAACAAATAGTTGAACAGAAACTTGATAAAAATCAGGAACTTGATTTGCCTACTTTTTGCTGGTCAGCCATGGAGCTGGAGGATCTCCTGGTTTTTGTAAACTTGCCTGAAAAGAGAACAGGAAAATTAAAATAAACAGGCTATTCATTTTTAAACTTATATTTCAGGCCTTCCGGCTTAGCTATTTGATATCTGTAGGGTGTCATGGCCAAGCGGTTAAGAGCATCGGATTCAAGTTCTAGTGGTTTAGTCATTGAGGTGTGGGTTCGAGTCCCAGTCATGACGCTTGTGTCCTTGAGCAAGACACTTTGCTATAATTGCTTCTCTTCACCCAGGGGTATAAATGGGTACCTGCAAGGGTAGAGGTTGATATTGTGTTTGAAAAAGCCTTCGGAGCGCCATCACGGCAGCCCGGGCTGTATACTCCCCAGCAGGGAGCTGAGAAAGATTAAAGGAATGTTATTGGCCCAATGACCAAGGCACTAATGTAAAGCGCATTCAGACCGTTATTGTGAAATGCGCTATATAAAATCAACATAAAATCAATGAACAGGCAATAACAAGTAATATATAAGTGTGAACAATTATTTAGAAGTTGGTTGGTAGGATTTATAAAAACTAACAAAGTATTTGTTCACATACCTGTTCACTTTCATTTAAGGCAAGGTACTTCTCCTGGTAGTGCTGCAGCTCTGCATTTAAGCGCCGAACTAAAAGGTACAAAAAAAACTCTAATGAACACCCTGTGCATGTAAAAAACAAAGAGTTGAATCAGTTTTGCAAATCTGAATGCTATGGTAGCCATCAGGAAACAGAAGCTGTAGACAAATTGTTGTACTCTAACCTTAAATGAAAATTACATTATTGGTAATTTAGTGAGAAAGTGTGGATTTGTGAGGTAGAATTTAATAGGCCTATGAAATATCAATCCAAAGACCTGTTTACTTTTGATTGCCTGTGATTGCCGAGAAAAGAGCATATTGTGACAAGTCAGACAGATCTTCCTGTGTAAAAACTAAGTATGTTAAACAACTCAGATGTTGAAACAATGATCGGCTGTCGATTGCTTTAAAATGGTACAAAATTTACATTTTCTTTCAATTGGTCCACACCACCTTGTGAAACGATTTCACTGGATACTTGGTGTGCTTTCAGTCAAGTAAAGCCCGATTCATACTGATACGAATGCGATACGAATTTTGACGTCACAAATTCGCAACGAATAATTCGGAAGAGTTGTCCTGTGGTCAACTTCTGCGAATTATTCGCGGCGAAAACAGCCCTGTGACGTCAAAATTCGCTTCGCATTCGCATTCGCAGGAAGTATGAACCGGGCTTTAGTGTTTGTAGTACATTTGTTTCATTGTCTGCAAATGATGTCACTCTAAGATTTTAAAATACTTAAAAACTTCAATGAAACATACCAGGCACTTTAGTACACATGTGCAAGCGATTTATGGTTCCACACAGTTATAGAAAACTTGAACCAACTGGAAATTGACTTTGATGTTGTCATCAGAACTATTAGCTTTGAGAGATACTCAGGTGCAGTGCACACGCAGTCTCCATCCAATGTACATGTATTAACCCTGAAGCTACTGAACCAACCCAATTGCATGCTAATATCGCCGTGTAGTAATCCCGAACCAGAAAGTGACTTTACAATCCATCTCGTTGGTGAATAAGATGTTGTACACATGCATTATTGATTGTATCCTGAGGTTGTCAAGTCTCTCGGTGGCAAAGACTCAAAAATGACAATCACAAGGTCATTAAGACTGAGTCAATCACCATGGTTACCGCTGGGGAGGGGGGGGGGTTGAAGCACAAGCAACACCTATCTGCAGCTGCTCTGCATGTAAAGCATTAGCCACGCTTGGATTGTGTCATTACTCACTATCATACAAACAACAATGGCATTTTAACAATGGACTCCACAGGTTATAATTTGATGCAATTTTGAACTTGTATTTAAAGGGTCTCTATACTCTGATACTT
>JAUELU010000091.1:2792564-2808863 GCA_032357145.1 Evasterias troschelii
TAGTGTCTGGGTATAGATGACAACCATGATTAAAATAATACTTATGATGTTAAAGATTTAAACATAAATTTTATGAATTGGAGCAGATTGATAAGATATAGTCTAAAGTAATTAATGTTTATATCCAGTTGCTTAATTAAGGGGTGGGTACACGGTTCCCCCCCATTTCAAATTTTGACTTTTGAGATTAACAAGAGTAAATGGTACTACGTTATCCTGTGCTGATGTGTCCATTACCCCAAATTATATATCTTATAAGTTCAAAAGCTAAATTCCTAAACTTCAGCATCACCTTAAACGTCAGCTAAATTTGTCTGAGTCATAGAGCTATATAATAATTATATAGCTCTATGGTCTGAGTACAACTAAACTTGACGAACAAAATACTCCGTACGCAGTAACAACCGGCCTTGCCGACCCTTCGACCACCATTGCCGTTCGGCTGACACGCCTGCTCTCCCGTGCCCGGACTCCTGACCCTCTTGCTCCAGCAAGTTTGTCGGGCACGGAGACTCACTGGGCTCCACTAGGGTCCACGGGGGTTTATTACTGGATATACAATTTCAATTGCTAAGTATATAAAGTACATGATTACCATGAACGTTAACTCCAAGAAACTAGTGATGGGTTTCCATATTTTGTGAAATTAAACCTTGGTTTATCAAACAATTGACACATTTTCAGAACAAAAAATGACTCATGCATTGTTTGATACCCTTGGCCCCCCTGAAATTTTCTTCTTCTTGTTATGTCCATATATATATTATATTATTCTTGTTTCAAAATGAAACTGTCAGACACTGATCTCCCCCCCCCCCACAAGAAAAAAGAAAACAACATCAACAAAGAAGAAGTCGCACTGAAAATAAATCTCCACTAAAGAAACAGTAGCCACCCCAAAATTATTTTCCTCAAAAAATTTAACAACAAAAATCGCTGCTTCTAGCAAAATGTCGCCACGTTGGCGCTTTTAGACTAGTATTATGGAACACCGCAATAAATTAACTGTCAGACACTGTTCTTCCCCAAGAACAATTATTAGACATATTCATTTCAAGGAAGGGGGAGGGGGGGGGGGGGGTGTTTAACATCAACATAATTTCACATTCATGGCTGCCCCAACGCCCCTATCTGAACCGCTAGCCCGAACCCACCCCAAGCGAACTTGTTAAAAAGTCCACTAATGAATGGTTTGTTTTGACTCCGTAAAAAAGTATCCGCAACCCAAAACAATCGACACGAAAAAGAAGCAATAAATATGTCAAATAAAAAGCATGGTGATTACCTTGAAGGTCAATTTCAAGATACTAATAAGTTTCCACATCTGTATAATTAAGCCTTGCTCAGTCAATCAATTGACACATTCGCTTGCATGTTCTCCCAGGCCCGGACTCCCGAACATAGTTCCGCCGGGCCCCATGAGGGTCCACCGGGGTTACACGATATCAAATACTATAAATAATGTACAGCACATGACTGCCATGAATGTCAATTTCAAGAAACTAGTGGGTTTCCACATCTGTCAATTAAATGACACATTTTCAGAACCCTATACATACAAACCCTAAAAAGAAATAATCATTAATGCACCATTTAATGATTTTGAACATAAAATAGTACCATTTGGTCCCCCACCACCACTCCCAAAAATAAAATAAAAAGAGAGACAAAATATGACTTGTGCTAACAAAACTGTTAGCCTTCGAGAAAGACTCTGCTATAGGGTCCAAACTTTAGGCCACTAACTTTTTGTTTCAATTAATTAAACAGTGTGATCTTTTACATATAATTTAACTTAAATAACGGATCGGGTATGGAGTTGCTATTGAGTACTTTTGTTTGAGTCGTTGTATTCATTCATTTTTTGTGCGTCGTATTTTCATATTTTTTCATCTCTTTTCTGTGAAGGATTTGTACCTGACAGCCTCAACACCACGTACCCCCTAACCCACTATAATTGTTCCATGGGTTCACGGAACATATAGGGATTTGAAAAAAAATTAAAGGTTAGAAGTTACCCCCTCAAAAAAAATCATAGCCACTTCCAATATGTGACATCGGACAGTAGCAAAGGTTGTGGCATCTGATACACGTCTTTTAGTTTTTAGTTTTGACACGTCTTTTAGTTTTGTGATCCAAAAACCGCATCACATTTCATTGAGTTAAATAGATACAAATAGATATATAGATAGATAGCATTTATTGTCCACATTAAAACATATAGAAATTCGATTTGGCAAATTGGTAAAAACTAGCATTATTATACAATATGTAGGCGTGGAGTTAAATATGCAATAAAAATACACAATTTGTACAGATTTCAAGAATTTAAAACTGAAGACTGATTTTTAGACCCAGTATCTGGGGCGCTGTAATCGTTCTTTCGAAATGTTGACATCTGCAGTGAAATACTAGCACCCCAGTTACCATTGTAACGATGGGAAACTTAAATTTTTAAAATAATTTTCCCCACACCAAGCTACAAAAAATGCCTCAGAATGACACAAAGACCCAACAAAATAGCTTAAAAACCGCCTACTGGCTTCTTGATGTATAATACAACATCAGGCATTTAATTGTACTCACGTTTTGTGCTCCAAACTGACGATTTTTTAAGGTCAACAATCAGAGAAACCATCCATCACAAGCCACATCTCGCATGTCTCGGGAAATTCCAAAATAAGACGGGTGCCCTGCCTCAACCGCGTTGTCGTCGCGATGGATACTGGTAAGTGGATTAAATCAAAGACTGTTTAAAAAAGCACTGCAAAATTAGTTAGTGGTCAAGCCAGCCTCTTCCCTCCATAAACCCCTTTGTCTTCATAATCTCTGTTTACCCCCCCTGCTTTTTCTGAATGCTTTCTGCTCCTCTCCCTATCTCTCCATTCATGTATTTCCACTTGACTGCTCTTAACTGTCTTGTAATTGTATACATGTGTGTTCTTCTTCTTCCTCCTTCTTCTTCTTTTTCCATGTAAGTACAGACTCAATTACTACATGAGCAAAATGGTACTGTGTAAGTGCGCACGGGATGGCCCGAAAATGACGAGACATGAAGTCAAATGCAAAATATTATGTTGTCATTAATTAGCCTCCGAGAAAGACTCTGCTAGGGTCGAAACGTCAGGCCACTAACTTATTTTTGCATTTTTTATACCACAGGTCCTTTTGGTTGGTAAACAATTGGAACAGCTAACTCTATTTTCTAAAATGGGGAACTGGTTATACCGGGCGCAGCGGCGAGTACTGTGTGCAAGGTCTACCTGATCTTATGCATAATTTACATGCCAACATTTCCTTGTAAATAAAGTTCCCCGTTCTCGCTCTCGGAGGGACCAAAGTTGTTTCTTTCTTTCTTTCTTTCATTACTTTACTTTATTTTCCACACAGTCATGACAATACATAGATTTGAAATAACAGAAAAGACGGTTTCATTAAGTAATAGTTTTAACCATAGCAGTTATACTTAAATCATCAAGGATATGGAAGGGGGTCTCCAGAAAGCAAAGCTTGTCAAGTAGAGGCCCCCTGTTACAATTATAACATAAATTAGAAAAAACAAGAACATTTAACATACAAAACTCACAAACACATAATGAGAGACATTTGTGTCGTAAAAAACATAACACAATATAACCCTTAGAGAAAAGATCAGTAATTCAATTAATATATTTGAAACAGTTTTAAAAATATATTTACGTCTAAAGTGAGATGGACTGGAGATGTTTTTCGAGGGGGTGTTTCCATCTGAATGAATGTTTAATTTTAAACATGCACACATGCACACACGTTTGTTAGCCCCGTAGACAGGAAACCGTTTTTTTAGAAGACATCCCCCATTGGTTTAGTACACTTGTTAAAATCATCGGTTTCAATTGTTAGTTTCAACGGGTAGACACCCCACACATGCATATATTTATATGCTTGATATAGATTGAATAGTAACCTTTGCCCCCCCTAAATTTTTCTTCTCCTTGTTATGTCCATATATATATTATATTATTCTTGTTTCAAAATGAAACTGTCAGACCCTCCCCTAGTTATACAACAATACACCGCACCCAGCAGCACTGCTACTTACTAATTGCTAGCACACACAAAGCAATTCAATAATGATACAAGTACAACTCATCTTAAAATGATTCAATAGTTCTTTGTGAACTTAAGCCCAGATAGACCTCTTTTGATTGGACTAAATGTTTCATGGAATCAAACAATACAACCAACAACTTTTTAAAGCTGTCGTAGAGAGCTACTTTATAAAAACGTGAGCAAACAGTAACGCATGTTTTTACATACTTCCTTGCAAGTGTGCGAACGAAACAGAACAAGTTTGCATGAGCACGAATCAATTACGGTCGACTTGCCAGTTTTTTGGTACACTCACAAGAATAAAGTTTAACAACTTACTTTCCAAAGTGTCTTCAAAAGTGTAGTACCTCCGAAAAAGTTTTTAAAAGTGTTCAGCAGATGTTTTAACGTAAAAATTCAAACAATCCCGCCGAAAAATGCAAAACTAATCCTCTTAAAATGGCCGCCATTGTACTTCTTAATTAAAACACAAGAGTCGGCCTCTTTCAAAACGCTTAAATTTCTCATCACGAATAACCAATTTCAACGAGTTTAAATATAGTTATTAAAAGGAAATATTAAATGAATTCTCTTGACTGATTTATGTCTACACAATTTGCAAAACTTTCCATTTTTTTAACTGTGAAATTTCACGCATCTTAATTATAATTTCTTATCAATAAATTAATCAACGGCTGATTGATGCTAATTGATCCGTACACACATAATTATCTCTGCGTCCGTGAAACGGCAGAGATGTTGTTGTTGTCATTGTGAGGAAATTCTTCTCAATGTCACTGCATAAAAACTAGGGTGACTCTTTGGCTCAATGTTGGCAGATAATGTTCTCCCCAGTCCAAGGATGTACCTTTTGGTCACCTTGAGCACACAGGTAAAAAGGGGAAAATGTTAGGGGTTGAAATGTGTCAACATTGTTCTTTGTTTTGTCGGACCGTGATGACGGCGAGCTCTTTCACCGTGCCCGGACTCTCCACCCTCCTACTCAAGCAGTCAGATCGTCGGGAAAGGAGCTCCGCCGAGACCCACAAGGTTCTACCTCGATGGTTCAATGCATGATTTCAAATACTAGTGTATAATACACTAATAATGGTTTCCCTAGCTATCTGTTAAGTTAAGCCTTGGTATATCAAATCAATTACACATTCTTGTCAAAACAGGTGCTCAGGCTTTTGAGAGCGTTCTGAAGGGGGAGGGGTATGTGTGCAGGAAAGTAGGGCTAGATAGTTCAGTTGGTACAGCGCAGGTACATCAATCCGGAAGTCGCAGGTATCAAATCTCGTTCAAGTCAAAAGTTTCTCATTTCAGCCAAAACTTGAGTAAAGTTTGCCCACCTAGCAAACCCAGTCAGTTTCTTAATATTGAGAAAGTAATACATCAGGACTGCCTATTCTGTAATTCAAATAGACCAATGAATCTCATCAATTATATGCAACAGGAACAAAGAGCACACAAACTCGCTTATATACAAAAACAAGTGTCATAAATTTTTATTCAACGTTTTCAGTACGGTACATTAAAGGGCAATATCGTGATGATCAAATCAGGATCGGCTGTACATGGAATTATGAACTCTCACTCAATTACTGCACACGAGCGCCCTCACTCCACAGTAAGTGTGGGTGGCAGTTCATACAATGTACAGCCCAATTTCATAGAACTGCTTAAGCACAAAAAGCTGCTTAAGCACAAAAACAGCTTAAGCACAAAAAACAGCTTAAGCACAAATAACAGCTACATGTAAGTACAGAACATTTCTGCTTAACAGAATAAGGAAACCAGCCCAAATACCATCTCACATGTAACCTCTGGACTGGTATCCTGCTTATTTTCGCTTCATAGGAGAAATCTGTTAAACAATATTTTCTGCTCAAGCAGCTCTATGAAATCTTGCCCTGTTTTGATCATGTTATTTATTATCAAATTATAGGGAGACCTTTAAGGGAACTGTCTTTCAACAACAGCCACTGCTGCTTACCGCATAACTGTGCTTACTGCCCACGGCCCTATTTTGTAAAGCTATTTAGCAGAAAATACTGCTTGGGAAATGTACTAAGCAGAGTGGAGCACCAGTTACAATAATATACATTGTAAGCTTTATGTAATGCTGGCTGGTGACCTGTTGCTACTAAGCAAGAATGTTCTGTGCTTAGCAAGTTTTGTGATCACAGGCTTTATGAAATTCGGCCCATATCAGGGCTTGGTGAGCAGGAAATTCTGTGGTAAGCAGTGCCATGAAATTGAGCCCAGTTCCGAATTTCATACAGCCGGTAAGCATAAAAAAACGCTTAGTGTAGAAAAAACTTGTCAGCAGGAAAGGTTCACCAGCCAAATTTCCATCAAGATTACACTGTTACAACTGGTGCCCCACACATTTTTCGCTTGGCACAGAAATTGCTTAGCAGTATTTTCCACTTTTCCATTTTCATGAAATTGGGACCTGTTTGTTTGTTTGTTGCGTGTTTGTTTGACTGTTTGTTTGTTTCAGGAAATAATTTTGAAAATGATGAATTGGAAAACATTGCAAAGTGGGTCTCTGATTTACAAAGGATACCTAAAATTATAGTACTTTATACAAAGATACAAGTTTATTTGTCTTATATTGCGCATTATGAAATACAACTTAGATCACCCTTTCTAATAAAACTAGGGCCTATACTTTTGAAACCATTAACTAAAATGTAATTGTTTTTATAAAATTATGTTTACCATTAGTATCAGTATTATTATATACTTCAGGTAATGAAACCAAGGATGCCTCATAAGTGAACTTAATCACTGTCATCAACTGAGTCCATCCAAACTGCACAGCTATGTAGCATTTGTGTCAGACATGTTGTCTTATAAAGGCATGATATTTTTCCCCGGGAAGAAAGTAGTAACATTGTGTCAAGTAACAAGAGCTGACCCATAGTCAACCTATAAATAAGTAGGAAGAATATCTCCCCCCCTCCCCCAATTTAATTTATTCTGGTTGTGAAGCCAAGGATTCTCAGAAAAGCAAACTTAATCACTGTACTAGCCAAAGAACCCAATGGGGAGTTGACAAGGAAGGAAGTTTTAGTTTTAAATGTGGAAGGAAAACCCAAGAAAAATATACCAGGGAAAACCCAGGCAATCAGGTAGAGACTGAAAACCCAATCCACGTAGTGCCCCTAGTGTGATTTGAACCAGGTCCTAGAGGTGGAAGGCCAAGGGAAGATACCATTACCCCAACCCGACCACCCCAACCTTATAATAGATAGGTCTTTACTTTTTGCATCAACATTAAATTAACACATTGGAATAAACTACATGACTTGTAAATGGTTGTACGTCACAGGGTGGGTGTGTTCATATTTTCACTTAAACTTGAAAGGGAGGTCATAACTGTCTCGAAGTGGCAGTTGGATAATTGATACAAATTAAACGCACTCTACTTCCCCCTTTCAACTAGCGAGCACTTTCTTTGACATCAAGATAATTAACTCCAGTAGTTTCATTAAGGGAAAGTTAGAGGACCATAAGGCAAAACACATGTACATTTCATTCAAATATACTTAATTACAACATTTATCAAGTTGGGTTTTTAAAATTTCACTGTCATGAGCAGGCAGTATACAATTTACAGTTGAAATGGATTTTTTTTTTTTTAAATACTAAAATAAATAAATCAATATTTTTGTTTCCGCTTGTTTTATTTGGAGATATTCCAGGGCCCAGTTTCATAGGACTGCTTATGCAGAAAATATTGCTGAACACTTTTCTTCTTAGCAAAACCTACATGTACACATGTAGCAGGATACCAGTTGCAGATGCTTTATGAGAGATGGTATTTTGGTTGGTAACCTTATTCTAGTAAGCATAATTCTGTTGTGATTAGCTACTTTTTGTGCTTAAAAGCAGCTCTGTGAAATTGGACCCAAAGCGTGAGCGCCATCGGTGATGTTTAAGTTTACAAATCAATAAACATTCGCAATGAATGTCTTACACCTTCAAATCAATAACTAAATTAATAATACATCTATCATACACAAAAATACAACTTCTAATACCACACACATTGTTCTCTGGGATTGACAATTATTTACATTACTTAATAACTTGAAAGGGTTCTCTTTCACGTTTCGTTACAGAGACCATGTAACCTTTGTAAACAAAGTGACCTTCCAGGTCATTTACTGGCAGGCGAGATACTACAATGGTCATAAATGGGAAATTTGTTACATTTTGTGTTAAAATTTCCACATCAATTCCAGAGTAAATAACATAACAGCTGAACATGTTTTGAGATTAGCACCACCTGATTAGCACCCCCTCTTCATGTCAAAAGTTGATACAAATCAGTCTGCACAATCTCAATAAAGTATAAGATTTTTATATGTTCCTCCTTTGAGCAACATGCCTGCAGAAAGTCCAGGCTCTGTGGCTCTTTTAGTAAACATTTGACACCACAGGTTACATGGTCTGTACTCAATCAGGGTTTAAGACAAATGGACCAAATTTCATCACAAACCTGCAGGACCCAATTTCATAGAGCTTCTTTTAAAAGCAGAAATTATTGCTTAACAATTGTCTGCTAAGCAGAAATGAGCAGAATACCAGTCAACAGTTGTACGTGTGACATGGTAGTTTGGCTGGTAACTTATATTGGTAAGCAACATGTTATTGTGCTAAGCTACTTTTTGTGCTTAAGCAGCTCTATGAAATTTGGCCCTTGTGTTTTAATACTCAAGTGAAGTCCGAGAACACACACAAACAGGGGAAAACAAAAGCAGAAATGAGCAGAATACCAGTCAAAAATTGTGCATGTGACATGGTAGTTTGGCTGGTAACTTATTCATGTAAGCGATTTACTGTGCTTAGCTACTTTTTGTGCTTAAGCAGCTCTATGAAATTGGGCCCTCGTGTTTTAATACTCGAGTGAAGACCGAGAACACACACAAAAAGAGGGGAAAACAAAGGCAGAAATGAGCAGAATACCAGTCAACAATTGTACATGTGACATGGTAGTTTGGCTGGTAGCTTATTCTGGTAAGCGAAATGTTATCGTGTTTATATACTCGAGTGAAGACCGACAACACACACAAAAAGAGGGGAAACAAAAGGTCTTCAGAGGGGAATTCTGTAGACTGAGGTGCTTCAAAATGATGCTTTTTTTAGTACAACATGGGAGAATGTTAGGCACAGTGACACAGGAAAGAACAAAAGATATCTCCACAGGGATGTAAAAGTTAGTATGTGTGAGCACAAACGACTAATAAACACACATCAATTAGCTATTTGGGTTACCAACCAAACTGCTACATAAATCAGACCAGTGTGACTGAAGCCTTAGTATTTTAAAAAGTTAATTAAATATTTGCTAAGTTTCATTGCCTTAACAGGTCAATTTCGTATACATGTAGCTACTTAGCAGAAATCACTGTTTGTCAAATTTATTTGCTATTACCAAAAATTGAGTGAAGCACCAGTCACAACAGTGTAAGCTTTATGGAATGTTGGCCGGTAGCCTGCTGCTGCTAAGCAAAACTTGTCTGTGCTTAGAAAGTTTTTGTACTTACAGGTTTCATGAAATTTGGCCCAAGTGGAGGGTTTGGATATTGAAAAGCAAGGTGACCATAAAATGACATAGTTTGATACAGATGGGCATGCAATTTATAAGTCAGGGGATAACATACACTTCACATGTTTGGTTACAAAAAACGATGCATACACCTATTTGGCACATATCACAATGCAAATGGAATACCACAGCCAGATATGACAACATTTAACAACAATGCATCAAGTTTTGTGGTTCTTGCATTTTTTGTACAGAATTTGTTTTTTAATTTCTTTTTAAATAGAACTGGAAATGAATATAACGCCCTAAAACTTATACAAACATTTCTGTTGGTTTCATCTCACTAAGAAAGAATGCAACCCTCATGTAGCCACTTGGAGCAAGTTCGAGTGCGCACATTAAGTTGACTCGTGGTTGACCACTGACTAGCAACGTACATGCGCAGTGAGGTACTCACGCAAATGACTCGTTTGGAAGTTTAGTCAACCATCGGCACGGTATTCAACATTTTCATTGCCGTCTTCTGCCTTTTTGCTACATTGTCACTGGTTCCCTTCTGCACTTTACATGTATGTAAGCATGGAACAAGGCTATCGAGATCATGAAAGAAACCTTGGTCCGAGGCTGGTTCAAAATGGTCGACCACAGTAGTCAACCAATGGTCGACCAGCCTGGGTTCGAGTCAAAATAGTCGACCTTTAGTTAACCATGGTGCCTACTTGAACTTGCTCTGGGTGGAGTCAACCACTTAATGCATACTGAATTCAAAACTCCACTGAGCAAACATAATTACTACCTGATGTGTGATCGGTAATGCCAAAATATTACTCATTATCCCTCCCCTTCCCCTGTGCAATCATTCAATTTTAAATAAGAAATACCAACCTTTTGAATAAAAATGTGATTCTTTACATCAGAGAATCTTGAAAAGTTTTTCAACATTGCTTAAAGGCCCTGTACACTATTGGTAAGATCAAAAAACACAAATGTTCACAGATTCACACATAACTTACATGATTTAAAGTAAGTAATGGTGGAAAGAGTTCCTACTGCCTAAAATGCTATCGTTTCTGAGAAATGAGTAAAACAATAGTTTTTATCAAGCATGATAATAAACTCTCTTTTCACTATTTCCTCGTGACCTCATTGACCAATTGAGCTCAAACTTTCACAGGTTTGTTTGTTCATGCATTTATGTTGAATCACACAAAATGTGGACACTGATTTTGAGCTGTTATCAAAAGTACACAATGCCTTTAAACAATCTTGCAGTAATGAACAAATTATAATGGCAGTACGAACGTGAAATGTGCGATTAACGTACAAACCTGGCCAAGCTTCTTAGAAGCTCTAAAGGAACTCATCTCGCCGAGAATTCCACACAAGGTGCGAGAAAAAACAAAAGGTGAAAATGTCAAGTCCATACACCTGTTATGCCCTGCCTCTCTGTAGAATGAAGCCACTTCATTACATATGAAAGCGGGTCATCCATCAGTACAAAATCATCTCTGCAAGTGTCTGTATAGTAATCTTAGAGATATGTCCTCATTTCCCCCCCGAACAATTTGGGGTGATATATCCAAGAGAAAAATTGGATAAATGCTGTCTGCTGTTTGAAAGTATAGTGTGCTCACTTGCGTCTGGGTTAACAGTGACTCATTTGCCACAAAAAGCACCAAAGTTGTTTTGTTGATGAAGTACATCTTAGGTACTTTCTGACTGGATTCTCTCTTTTTCGTGTTCTTTAAGATCTCAGTTTAACCGTCCTTCTTCAGCCTCACTCAACAGTGTATCAGTCTCTGCAGTGATCAATCTACTCTCATCTTGGTTGTTTATCGGCGATGACTGCGAACTTCTGATCAGTCCGTTCTCCCCTCGGCGGGCCACCGCCGTGGGCAGATCGCTCATACTCATGTTGGCATCCTTGAATGCGTGTAAGAGGAATATACCACATATTATGGTGGCGAAACCGGATATGGTGCCCAACACCGAGGACGCATCCATCAACATCCACTCCTGGAATAGTATTGCTGAGGCCACAATGACGCTTGTAGTGAAGAAGACATAATAAATAGGTGTTACTACCGAGGTGTTGAAGACGTCCAGCGCACGGTTCAGGTAGTTCATTTGGATGGAGATAAACACCACCAGACAGACTATGAATAACCACATCAGAGGGTTGGACAGGTGAATTTTGCCACTGAAGAGATCCTTTAGGGCAATTCCAAGTCCTTTGGCTGCCATGACAGAGAGTGAGCCAATGATGGAACAGATGGTAATGTAGATTAGGATGTTTTGTTGACCAAACTTCGGAGCGTAGTAAAAGATCATCACGCCGGCTACCACAAACACCAGACAGATGTAGGTGATAAACGCTATGTGGAAGAAAAACAACATTAATAATTAATTTTAACCAAAACTTTAAACCCATTACAGACGAGGGATACTTTTGGTAATTGTCAAAGACCAGTATCCTCACTTGGTGTATCCCAACTTATGCATAAAATAACAAGCCTGTAAATTTGTGCTCAATTGGTCATTGAAGTTCCAAGAAAATAATGACAGAAAAAACACCCTTGTTGCATGGGACTGTGTGCTTTCAGATGCCCGAGTGTTTCTCAGATTTTAATTTGGGGTGTAAAGTTACCTCTTTCTCTAAAACTACATGACTTCAGAGGGTGGCCTTTCTAACAATGTTTTATAATATCAACCTCACTCCAGTGCTCTTTTCTTTGCAAAGTCACTTTTTATGGTCACTAATTTGTTTGAGCAATTACCAAAGGTGCAACCCTTTAAATATATGCCACTACAATTAGCCTTTCCCATGCGTACAGTCACTATTGGTTGGCAAATGCCATGGAGTTGTACATTAAGCAGATGCACATTATCAGACTCAGAGGTCAACATTTTAACATAATTTTTTATTATTCAAACGAAAAATATAAAACCGTGGGACTTGATCAAGAGTTCACTGGCTTGATGCTACAATCACTAGCCTTGGGCCTGCGGTTCAGTCTTAAATTCAGAAAATTTGTAATGCACTAGTTTTCCAGTAGATGGAGTCCTTAAGAAAATGAAGAAAACAAATGACAAGTCTCTAACCTCACGCTAAAATTATGTCAAATGTTAATGTATGTGAAACCCTTCAAGAGCAATTTTTTTCCAAATCCAAAAACTGTTGACGTCATGTTTCAAATATATGGTCTGCATCTTGGTACATAGAATTTTCAGTTCATTCCTGAATTCTGATGATATTCAATGAAAGCGCTATTAAATTTGACCTTCTGACAGGCGCAACAATTCCTCTTTGGAATGAACAGACCCATTTGTTGTTGATGTCTCATGACGTCCATTTCAAGTTTCGCCATGGAAGAGTATCGAATAAAATGACAATTAGCACCAATCTATGTATATTTGGTTTGCGGTAACAACATGTGTATATCTACTTGCTAGGTAGATTTGTTCTTTGAGAACTTGTCTTGCTATTTATTCTTCTGCCGCGGAGTAGATTCTTACGAATTCGGGAGACTTCTCAGGTTTTAAAAGAATTATTAACTACTACCTGAGCAGGAGGAAATCGGCCGGGACTACTACTTTCACTGTGTGGATCGAGGGGACTTCTCGATATTAACTTCACTGCCGGGGAGTGAGTTCTAAATAGATCTCAACGTTTGGACTAGCTTGCTCTAGTCATCGTGAGGAGACCAGTCTAACGTGAGGTTGGAGATTTCTAATTTTCCCCACTTTCATAAGGACTCTATTTATTGGAAAATGAGTGCATCCCAAAACTGAATCTGACATTGGAATCTCCTCTTTATGGATTGCACTTGACGTTGTTGACCGCCATCTTTAACGACAAACAATGGAAAAGTGCACTCTCAGCCAATGATAGCCTTTCATGCGTGCACTTTCATCAATGATGGCGGCCAACGCATGGGGTCTATTGTGAGCCCTAACAGGCCCATAACATACCTGGATCTTTTAGTCTCTCTCCAAGCTCTTCAAGAGAGTTTGCTGCATCTTCTTGAGGGGCGTGGATGACCATGACAGTGGAGCCCAGAATGCAAAGTAGGCACCCCACCTTGCCTAATATGTTCAGTGCTTCCTTGAGAAGATATGAAGACAGTACAGCTCTGTACAAAAAGAATGAAGAAGTAGTGAGTGAAAAGAAACAGATCGATAATATCAGCAGAATGGGGATTTCATAAAGTAATAATTCACTTGTTGGCTTACAGTCTTGTATCTATACAGTAGTTAACTTGCGGGTACAACACAATGCACTTGTGGTGGAGAAGAGTTGGTTCTTGGTTCTGAGAAGATAAGGGCCCATTTTCATGGCTCTGCTTACCTCCAAATTCTGCGCTTGCGATCACCATTCTCCACTTACCAAGCAAGCCCCCAATTTCTACGCTAGCTGTGTAAGCGTAGAATGCCTAGTAACGTGGACCTAGCAAGCGCACAAGCAAAAATTCCCTGCTAATCCGTGAAATAGGCTTGACGTAAGCGCCGATTCATTCCTTATGGTAAGCAGAGCCATTACATCGGGCCCGGTGTGGTCTTGACGTTTCGAACAGTATACTCTGCTCATCTTAAGGGCAAACCACACAGGTATGTATGGTTGAACCCGCAAGCTTAGTTTTTCTTATGATCCACACACCATGCAAACCTCACACATCACTTAGTCTTGTATCTTTTTCAGCTATGTTGCATCAAAATGTCATCCCATGAAATTAACAAAAAAGGTCAGAAATGCTGGCTTTGATTTATTCAGTAGACATTTTTCAGAGTAATGGAAACATCTAGATGTATTTGAACCAATTCTGAGGCTTCTTAATAATACCACGAAGTCTTCATTCAGCCAATTCTCTTTGTGATTAAATATCTTTTTCAAACCTCACACATCACTTTGTTTTCTTGTACTCTTTCAACCCAGAAGCTATGAAACAAATGTAGCACAAAAAAAAGGTCTGAAATGTTGGCTTTGATATAATTTAGAAGACATTCTTCAGTGTGATACAGTAGATACATGTAGGTGTATTTGAACCAATTTTGAGGCTTCTTAATAATACATTGTATTCTTTATTCAGCCAATTCTCTTTGGGATCTAATATTCTTTTTGTGTTACCCATGCAGAATTATTTTTAAGTCAAAAGGCAATTTTTTTTCTAGCCATTAATCATTTGTTTTGTCACTGAAACTTAGTTTTGACACCCATTTTAAGACATTTTCTCATTGACATAATTTACATGCTACACATTGTTTTACATTTATGTTTCTGAAGCGCTATCAGACCATTGGAAAGTTTTTTTTTATGTAACGCGGCTATCCATCGACCCATACCCAGTCGAAAAAGACAGCTTCTCAAAGAGAGATAAAAGGCCTCATGACAACGCAGTGCAAACCATCTTTACAAAATCTTGGCTGGAATGTGAAAGGAACAGGGCCCAATGTCATGGCTCTGCTTACAGTGGATGTCCACGCTTGCGTTAAGCATATTTCACAGGTTAGCAGGAAATGTTTGCTTGTGAACTTGTGTTGTCCGCGTTATTAGGCATTCTATGCTTACAAAGCTAGCGCAGAAATTCGGCGCTTGCCCTGTTCGGCGGTAAGCAAAGCCATGACATTGGGCCCTGGTTTCTGATAAAGGCATTAGGCAAAAATCCACCCAATAAGTTAATACATTCATTGGTTGCAGTGCAAAAAAAATAAAAAATAAATAAACTTTGAGATTACCAGCCTTCTTATCGAATTCAATACCAGTAACAATATACCTTGAAAATCCCTCCAAACATATTAAACTGAACTTAACCAACTCCTTTTGCTGATTTGCCTAACAGGTTTAATCATGGGTTTTCATACTTACGCCACTAATACGCTGAGAGCACCAAGTGGAGTTACAAGTGTTGCCGGGGCAAAAGCGTAGGCCACAAAATTAAACAGCTCACCAAATCCCACTGAAATGAAATCATATAATTTTTCCAGTTAGACATGTTCAGTGTATTTTTCTTCATACATGTAGTTTCAAGTTTCAATGAACTACTCCCACAAAGTACAATCATCAACATCATCAAACGTCGTAGGCTACTGCCCGTTGACGCAACAATCGTCCACTTCTCCTGGGTTGTGTGGCTGGTGCTTGGGTGATTTTGCGTCGCTGTAGGGTCGTCGCAGTTAGTTCAGCCACGCTGAGGCCACTCCACCTGGTGAGGCCGTCGATCCAGCAGAGTTTGGGTCTTCCAACCCTGTGGTGTTCCGTCAAGCACTGCTGCTGCAAGACCACCCTGTCGTACTGCATGACCAAGCCAAGCGACCTTTTGCTCCATAATTGTGTTGGCAGAGAGACACCACCTGTTGCAAATCAGTGCTTTGAAGCTTTCATTAGTGACAAAGTCTGACCAGCGGATTCCGAGTAGCTGGCGCCAGATGTATCTACCAAAGCTGTCGATGCGCTTGATGTCTGCAGCTTTAAGTGTGAGTGTGTTAGCACAGTATAAGACAGTATAATAATAATAATAATAATAATAACTAGAGATTCAGTTTTTGTTTACTACAAAAACAAGGTGTTCGTGGTGAGACGACTCTTTTACCTTATGAATTTGTGGAAAAAATTGAACATCAACTTCCGGTTTTGACCGACAGTTTGATTAGTTTATGAAGACCTTTCA
>JAUELU010000091.1:2911094-2925919 GCA_032357145.1 Evasterias troschelii
AAAGTTTACTTGAGCACTTTGGGATCCAGACCCAAAGTTTACTTGAGCACTTTGGGATCCAGACCCAAAGTTTACTTGAGGCACTTTGGGTCCACATTTTTATTGGATATTTATTTCCATTTAAAGAGTCAAAATCCATTGTGTAGTCATAAAGGTGGTACTTGTATTAAATTACAAGAAATTGCTTAGCTCACCAAAAAACCTCCAGGTCATCTCATCAACACTTTGTGACAGGTATAAAGTTATTATAGTGTGTTTGGCAATTGTTAAGCATTTTATATGTTTTTGCTTTGAAGCAATTTTATAAAAATGTTGCCCTAGTTGTGTTTGTCCTGCACGTGTTCCTGCAGTAGGATCCATGTTACATGTAGCAAGTACACACTCTTCTGATGTGGAGGTTTCAATGGACACCTGAGAAGTGCTCAAAGGATGCAGAGCTAAATTTATTGTATATTTTTGTTTTTACTTCAAAATAAATCATTTTAGTGCTTGGGAAGTATCAGCCATTACATGTATGTTGGCTCACAAGCTACAAAACCAGCCAAAATGCCTGGGCCATGGACATTAAACATACACTCCCCCATTCCCTTGCTCAATGTTGTTAACCCCAGCAGGAGCGCAGACCACGCAATGGAAGCCAACATTGAACAGGGGTAGGGGGCAGGGGCGGGGCAAGGGCCCAACGAGAAAGGGCGGGGGTTGTAGCAGCTTAATTGAAGTTATGTTTGTATACGTGTGAATATGTATAATTTTTTAGTTACATCACAGGTTGTTTGTTACTCGTCAATAGAGGGCCTGTGGGCCACAAACCATGGTATCAATCATTTCAACACGTTTTCTTTTTATCACTCATGTTAGTTGTCGTGTTTTCTCCCCCTTCCCCCTCATTTCAATTTCATTCATAGTTCTCTTTTGCCGATGGCGACACTGGTGATGTAGATAATCCGGTAGGTTTTGATTTATTCTGTTTTAGGATGAGCTTTTTCGTAGACGCATGAGTTTGGAGGCAGATCGCATGGGTGTTGCTGTGGTTGAATTTATGCAGATTTATACAACTTTCTGTTTCCTGTTTTTATATTGTTTATGCACATTGTATCTCATTTGTCATTCACAGTTGTAATTAACAGTATATATATTCATTGAAAAGGAATATCCTTATCAATGTTAACTTGAGGGATGGTACAATATTGACTTTTGGAAGAGTTCTTTCACTCACCTAGTTTCAAAAAATACTTATAAATGAATAGTCTGTGAAAATTGCATCAAAATTGCTGTTTATGTTTTGTAGAATACAAAGTGCAAAGCTCCATTCCTGGTTTTTTTTTTTTTTTTTAACATGACAAAAGAGAGTTATAGAACAAGTTTCTGCACATCCCAAATACATTGTTTTGCAAACTTGTAAACTTATATATTATTTTTGGTTGATAACAAACTGCACTATTTATGTAAAATCATTTGTGCACACTAGGGAACAATTTCCTCCAGAAATGCTAATGTCGAGAAGCAAGCAATGTTTATTGAGTGGCAACTGATATATTTTGTGTTTTTAGTATTTTGCCTAGCTGTGCTAGGGAAATAATTTGCGCGTAAATTATACAAGTAATTGGTTTTCTGTCTGTTCTGAATGGAGCTCTGCATTAACTGCTCATGCATATGTGTACAATGTACATGAAAATAATATGCAATGATTCAAAAATTTCAAGCCATATTCTTTGTTTCTTATCTCAATTATGAGGGAGTTTTCACACAGAAACATTTCTCCGGGTAAAGTTTGTCATTTGTAAGTCAATTTTACTCTTTGAAATGTTTCTGATAATTTTGAAACTACGCAAAGATCTTCCTGGGGCAGCCATTTTTGACAGGTTCCCTGTATACACAGTGACATTGGTAGTTCTCATTCGCATGTAAATGAACCAGACTATTTGGTCATACATGTAGGGCTTGGTAATATAAGATTAAAATGGGGAAAAAGCAAGATGGCCGCTCCATAACCGAAGGTCTGATGCTGTACCATCCCTCTATGAATTAATCACATTTAACCCACTCAGCTAAAGACAAACCTCCGTCATCCTTGAAAATCAATCAAGATTGGCGTTCAGTTTGAGTGGTTTCTTCCCCGCCTTTCATCTCTGTGGACCCCAGTTCGAATCCCAGACTGAAGACTTGCATGTGAATTTCTTTTTCAGTCTTTACCTGACTGCTAGGGTTTTTCCCAATTGAGGGGTTTGTTTTTGTTTGTTTTTTTATTGGTGTGATGTTTCCTTTAGAATGCTTTGCCGATTTGTATCTTTTAGATTCAGAAGATAGAGTAGGCCCTACATGTTACACAACAAAATATTTAAACTCCCTGATTAAGACTCTCTGCCCAATTAGGAATCCCTTATCTAAGCCCATCAGAATCATCCGCCAGATTTTGATGGATTTGTTATGGTTATAACTCCGTTGAGAATTCCTTTTATTAAGTGTCTAATAGAGAAAAGTTAACTAATGGTTTTGTGGGGTTTTGTGTGTGTGTGCTTGTTTTGTACTGTACAATGTTATGTCAATGTACACAATGTATGTGGGAAACAAGTCGCTGTTGATTGTTGTGGTAATGCATTTAAAACTTCTGAATTTTTCTTCTGGAAAGGTCAGAGATTTTTTGCAATGTTTATTAACCTTTACAGTAAACCCAGCACAAATCAAGATCTCTTTCAGGCCAAGTTTCTACACCTTTTGCATGGGCCTTTGATAAACACTATAATTATTTCGATTTCTTTGACTTCATGGAATGGCATTTGTGCATGGTGAAAAGCCAGGCAGGCACCAGGAATGTTCAGGTGCAATATTTAGAAAGTTATTTCAGATTCTTTGTCACAACCAGCTGTCAAACTTTATCCAACATAAGAAATGCATGATGTTGATATTTCAAAGGAAAAATTTAATACTTTACTCGGTGAGTAGAGATTAGCATGTTGCATGAGGTGGATGGGGAATCACTCACAGACGGTTTAAAAAATTAGTGATCAATAACAACATAGTTGTTTGCGGGAACACCATGTGTATATACACTTTGCTGTGTAGATTTTGTTCTTTGAGAACTTGTCTTGAGCAGATTAGAGCAGGCTAGTCAAAACATTATGACAAGTTAAGAACTCACTCCGCGACAGTGAAGTTAATAACGAGAAGTCCCCTCGATCCATTAAGCGAAAGTAGTTGTCCCAGTCGAGTTTCTACCTTCCACGCAGGTAGTAGTTAATAAGCAGGACAGTTCTTTTCAGAACAGAGTAGTCTCCCAAAATTACATGTAGAAATGTACTCCGCGGCAGTAGAATAAAGTAGCATTGATTTGTGAAATATTATTTTTTACCAATTTATCTTAGTCTTGCCAAATAGAAAAGTATAACAAAACTGACTGAAATAACAAAGCATTTATAGCTTTTCAGAACTGAGAAGTCTCCTGCAGTCTTCCGAATTCCAAATAATCTACTCCGGGGCAGTAGAATAAATAGCAAGACAAGTTCTCAAAGAACAAAATCTACACAGCAAATACGCATGGAGATACCGCACACTGAATATACATTGATACCTCACCATGCAATGCCTCAAAACCCAAATATTAATATGGTAAACCCACAAACCCTCAAAGCTTGACCAACACTTTCTATTTCTCTCACATCTAATTTGTATAAATAAATTCTCCAATCTTGAATCAGATTTGTAAGATCGGTATTAATCGAAATGTTGCACAATTGTTCATAATTAACTACAGACTCAATGTGTTTAGAACCAAAGTGTGCGGTAAGACCATAGGGACATCAAATAAAACAACGGTTTGTACAGAATGTTATTTGAATTGAATTCTTTCCATTTTATTATTTGTAAAATACATGTTTTTGTAGTTCTCCTTCTGTAAAAGAAAGTGCAATGTTTCTTCTGATTGATGAACTGAGCGGGATGGTTTAAAAGCTCAAATTTGTGATTGAAGGAAAACTTACACGGTTTGCAAACTGACAAGAATGTTTACCCGGATTATATCAGGATTCTCTCCATGCACTAGCTAAAGTATCGAGCCGATATGCGCTACTTGC
This sequence comes from Evasterias troschelii, assembly GCA_032357145.1. Classification (NCBI taxonomy): domain Eukaryota; kingdom Metazoa; phylum Echinodermata; class Asteroidea; order Forcipulatida; family Asteriidae; genus Evasterias; species Evasterias troschelii. The sequence goes on from JAUELU010000091.1 coordinate 2,915,165, forward strand.
GTGCCGATACGCATACATTTCAACCAATGCAAAACTTTTTTCGTTCTTTTTTTTCCACAAAAAACATCAAGAGAAAACATTATAGAATGCTCCCACTTACACAGTAGGGCTTTTAAAACACCAAGTAGAAAAAAGTCTGAAGACCTCGTTTCAATTCAGTGTGCTTCAGCTAGACATCCCCAAAATTTTGTCCGGAATGCCCCACAGTTTTTAAAAATACTGGTGAGAGAACCCTGCTATTGGCTACATGCGTGATGATTTCCTACACTAGGCAAATTGGGAGTTATTGACTCAGAGGTCAAGGAAAAATTAGAATTTTTCATTGGTGTTCCCTATAGATCAAATTGCACAACGCGAAACGCAGGATAAACAATATGCACGCCCTTCCATTTTTGGAGTCAACTCTATGATTCTTGTGTATAGTTTTATTCCCAAAATGGAAGGGCGCGAATCATGTTCGAATGTGCGTTCCGCGTTGTGCAATGGGTCTATGTGGCAAATCTTCACAGCAAGATGGTGGTTTTGGCAAGGAGAGCGAAGTGGACCACCTCACATTTGAATCGGCAGGTGAAACACTGGTAACACAGGCATGCAATGTTTCAGCCGTTCGGCTGATTTTTTAATTTTCTTTACGAGTGCCATAGAAAACTGAAAAACATTGTACAAAGTTAAGTGGCTATTTTTTCTCTTAATTTGTACAAAGTTGCATGTCTGCTGTAAGTCCTTAATAGTTCTAATATCTTAACCTGTAATCATGGTTGTCTTCTTCTAATCTGGATCGCTGAACTTCGAGTTTTTGGTTTTGTGCCCCTATTTATTTAGTGATGGTTAACATTAATTTTTAAAATTGTCACATTGTCAACATTAATTTTTGTCATGTTAAGGGAATGTCTAAAAAGTTGGGTGCGTTCTAGTTGCAAAAGAAAGTTCCTGTGGGCACATGCTCTCTATTCATTGGATTACCAGAATGTTCCGCTGGACGGCATCATTGTGGCAAAGTGAAGGCTCAGTCCTACACTAGTGAACACGCGCATTAGTTTTTTGAACATTTCAATGACGTTCCCGCGGTCCAACAGAACTGTCCATGTGCATGCATTGGAATACTTATCCTGTAAAATTAGAATGTTCTTACCATTACAACTTTTTAGGCGCTCCCTAATGTTAACCTTGTATTTTATTCTAGCAAAATTAACAAATAACATAGTTGCTTTAGTATTTAATGGTATTAATACAATTGTTATTTTTGTTTACTTTATCCCATTTTTGTTTGACAGTTTATAATTGTTCCCATTTGTTTATCTCTTCATTTTGCTGTGTTGATGTTTTATGTTATGCATTTAAACAAGTTTTGCAAGTTTATACTTTAATCTGGTGACGGTTATGAGTGTCAAATGGATCTGCAAGATTGACAAGACTCTTGCAAACACTGACAGTGACACAACAATTCACTTTTCGTGTTTAGATAACAAGCAACAACAACAACTAGTTTTGATGATAACATCTTATTCTCAGCAATTGTGGAGTGGTGCATTCATGCATGTACGTTTTAATGCATAAATGCAAAGAGAAAAATGTACTAATTAAAATTTGGATATGAATTTTATTTCTCATTGGAGCATTGCCAAGTCCTGAGTGAAAGAAGATTCCATTCAAAGTCAGATTTTCTATGATTTATGGGATCAGTTTTCATGGTAAAAAAGAAGTTTATTGATTAATGTTGCGCAAACTCCTTATATTAATATGATTAAATGCGCATGAAGTGTCAAACATGGTCAGAGAGAGTGCATTATGCAGCCAATTCAGAACTCCCCTTCTCTTTTACGAAAAAGTGTTTTACACAATGGCCAGAACCAACAGTTTTATGTCCCATCCATGATTTTAGGTTGCCCTTTCATGTCCTAGCCAAGCCACCAACCATGACAATACATGGAATGGTCTTCCATCCAATTACAGACCAGCAGTTAAACTAAGCAGTTTAATACCATTTGCTCTAACAGAAACAAAGAATTGCTGCAGTAGAAATAAACCAACTCAAAATACCTTTAAGAAAATGTACAAGTCCATAGAAAAAAGCTCTGAAATACTTAGAAAATGTACAAGTGCATAGTCTATTTCAATAGTGTAGCAAACAAATGGAAGTACATGGCACTAATAAATATAGACTTTGAGTATAGTGGAGGTATTAAACGGATTTCGGCATCCCATTTGATAATGTTTTGTTTTGATTGTTCAGAATCCACAGGACGAGATTGTAGCAGCCACCGCCTACGTGAATCTGTTTCTGACCAGCATCACGGCCCCGCCCCTCATGAAGGGGTTTCTTCACTACCTGTGCATGGGTCAACATGAGGGAAGATTAGTGTTAGAGTCATTGCTGTCAAGGATTAGCACTAACTCTAGGGTAAGGATTAGCACTATCTCTAGGGTAAAGATTAGCACTAACTCTAGGGTAAGGATTAGCACTATCTCTAGGGTAAAGATTAGCACTAACTCTAGGGTAAGGATTAGCACTATCTCTACGGTAAAGATTAGCACTAATTCTAGGGTAAGGATAAGCACTAACTCTTGGGTAAGGATAAGCACGTACACCACGTTTACACTAGGTCCAGAAAAGTGGATTAAGATCCGGCACCTTTTTTCACGACCGCAGATCAAGATCTTGTGTTGGGGTTATATTAGTGCTTGATCCGGCTCTGATCCCACTAACTATTGAATTGGATGTACATTGGTCATGACGTCACCGCTCCTCTCAAAGAGCTCAAGGGTTATGTGGCAAAGATCAAAGGTCACGATTACAGCAGGCCATGTTTTCCTCGATGTACATCAACAAACATTAACAATGGAAAATAAAGTACAGCAGATGATACGGATAACAACGACTATGGAGGTAGAAATAGAGGGGAAAATTAACAAAATATAGCAACAAGGCAAGCTCCGAAGATAACGACTGTGCATGACACAACAATTTAGACACAGATAGAAATATAGATGGATGTCCCATCAAAGCACAAGCGAAAAGCGTGACATTAACGTTAGACCACATGGAATGGCGGTGTCTGATCTACCTTTGTGTTTACACTTGTATTTGGGACCCACTTTGCCGGGGCGGATCTTAGCCACCAATTGCCATTACAATAGCCGTTAATCCACATTGCCGGATCAGAACCGGGTCTGATCCACCTTTCTGGATCTAGTGTAAACGGGGTCTAACTCTAGGGTAAGGATTAGCACTAACTCTTGGGTAACTATAGCCATACATGTACACCATCAAATATGACTGTAGTGTAATGGTTGAATAGTTGATTTCAATCTCCATTAATGTGCATGGCAATATCTAGTGCTTCAGAATTACTCAAGTCAAAGGCATTAATACAGGACTGGTAAGGATGAAAAACTTCTTTGTTTAATTTCTGTCTGAAAGCTTACTGATTATGATGTTTATATTAGAAAAATTTAATTTTTTTTTCATTGAAATATTTCCCTCTGAAATGAAGTCATATATTCAAGATAACTGGATCAGAAACAGCGCAACAGCTGTTTTTGGTTGTTACAACACAAATTTAGGAAATGTGTTTACATGCTGAAAATTGTGTATGGATTTTCACCATTTTCTTACGACTTACAAAATGGATTAAGCACAAACTTTCACGGGTTTGTTGTTTCATGTATATGGTTGATCACACAAAACATGAACACTGTATGCGATACCAATCCTGTGAAATACCTTTAAACCAGACTATACAGTTACTAGTTATGGTTAAGGTAATAGTTACATGTAGCTGACAGGTAGTGGCTAAACTCAATCCATCAGATTATCTGTCCAATGCTTCCTAACAGTTATAGTCCCACTGTCATATTGTTTTTGGTAGACTTGTAGTAAATTTTAATCTTCCATTGAAATTTTGTTTGACAAGATGGAATGGTTCACACTGTTCTTTGATTTTTGCCAAGTGAATCATCCAGCTGGATTTTTGTTGGACTACAATAGCTGAACCTTTATATTAAGGCTTGGACATACACATTTAGTCCAACTACATGTTTACCATGATCAGCATTCCAACTTTCTTTGTGAAGTAAATTACACTTCAATTTATTTCAAATTATTAAACTGATTAAGAGTTTAAAGGGGTTTGTTTTATTTATTTTTTCAGTTGTGTCTTGTGACGCTGTCGTTGTTTGACACCCTGGTGAACCTGAACTGTGAGGACTTCATGCTAGAACTTATCCTCAGGTACGTTGCCTAGATAAAGCTCCACAAAATGATACCTGTGGTAACATGGTTCTGCTGTGTATGTGTCCACTACTGCTTCTTGATCATGCAACATTGGCGAGTTTTGCTTCACATGTGTTTTTACTATAGTTTGAGGAACCGTTGTTTTAAAATAATTTTTGTTTTTGTTTTTTTAGAAACATGTTTTTTTCAAACTATTTTGTAATAGCCATATGTGACCCGCTCTGCAAAAATGGCCCTTATGTCGCAAAATTTACTTTTGGAGTTACACGCATGGATGGAAAGGGCATGCGCTAAGCTTTAATTTGGTGTATCATGGAACTCTGTAGGGTTTTGCAATCTTGAGATAAACCAAGCTTTACATAATAAAATCTCAATTTGTTTGACTTCAGGAGACTTCAGGAGAAAAACCATGTGCAATGACCCAGGAGATTGAGAATTAGAAGTAGGAAAGTTTTTTGTAAAAGACCCTAGCAACAAACAATTTCCTGTTAAAACATTGGTCTAAAATTTGGACCAACTGTTGTCCATGACTATTAGATTATTATATCAAAACTTTATATTTTATAAAGCATGGAATTGCATGTTTTTAGCAATTTGCATTTAATGTATTAAATCTGAATTCCGGCCTTTTTCTCAGAGCAGGTCACATGTGCACAAGTGTCATCTTAAAAAATTATCGGAATGTATCTTGGGAAACTGAGTACAGTTAAACAAATTATTTAAGCTGTCAAGATGGACGCCAGGTACAAGTTATGCTGTGTGTCGCATTGCTTTAAATTCAGCACTCTATGATGGTTGCTGGTGTTGCTCGTTCACCAAGAATTCTGTGCGTGCCAATCATACACATTGGGACATTCATATGGGCTATTGGATCAGTTTTGGCATGTTTAATGATGAATTTTAAATGCTTTTGTAAAATGGAATTGATGAAAATGATGTTTTGATTCAACAACAGATACTTGGTGCCATGCAACCATTTGATGGTCAGCCAGCGCAAAGCTATCAGAGAGGTGGACCTGCACAGCAAGTCAGCAGACAGATTCTTGTCACTCAGACCTGCCTGCTGTAAGACCAAATCAACTACTAATGAGAAACCAAAAGTGGTGACAGTCGCGGCAGTAAGTGATGCCAACAGAATGTCCAATGGTGACTCGTCACCGGAGAAGAAACAGGTGAAACTGACTTTGCCGAGCCGTGTTTGGACCAACAGGGGTAAAGGCCAGATTGCCAAGAACAAGCAGGCAGATGCTGTTCCCAAACAGCAAACGCCTTCTCAAGCTGCTAACAATCTCCCTTCACCAGGCAGCCAGCCAACAGAACAGTCGCTGGAAGATTTTGAAACAAGTCAGGTGGAGTACCTCCTCGATGCCAAAGAGGGGGTACGATCCTGCACCATCGGCACTCTGAATTGGTCTGCTCCATACGATGGACTCAACCCTCCTCCTGAAACTCTCAGTCCCGACAACTTGTCGCCTGCTTACGTCAGAAAAAGGTCTTCGTCCACTTTTGATATGTCTACAAATGCTCCCAGCTCAGCATCATTTGCCATTTTAGCCGCTGATGAGGATACTGGGTTGTCGTCAAGTTATAAATCTTATAACGTAGCAGAATATCTTCCAAGACCTAGGGATAGAAAGCGGAATGTTGACCCTAAACTAACTGCAACTATTCAGGAGGTGTTATCATTGAGAATCGGAACTGATTGTGAAAGTGTGGATACATCTGATGTCAATATCACTGATTTATTCATGGACGAAAAAGAACAGAGTTCAGTAAACACAGGTTGTCCACTGAATGAAAACAGGTTCACCTCAACAAATGTAGAAATCAGACCAGTGGAGAATGGTGTTGCCACCCATGCTGAAATGAAAGGAAGCAGGAACCACACAATTGAGCCTCGGCAGTCTGTGGAAAAGAAGCTAGCTACAGAAAATACCACAGAAAGCAGACCAGTTGCAAATGGTCATGGTGGACAAACTAAATCATCGGATAATCTACACACCACTGAACCCAGTCAATCTGAAGACATTGTCAGTGAACTCTCCACTCCGGAGAGCCGTGTCAGTTCGGGAAAATCCAGACCCAAAGATCTTAATATTACAGGACCCTGTAAACCCTCGCAGGAATCTGATAGTGCCTTTTCTGGGAGCAACTCGCCGGTTCTAGACTGCATTTACAACGGTGGTAGCTCAATGCCTCAAGTCAACCCTGTCGGAAGCTCTCAGAAGGGCTCCCAAGTTGCCAACTGGCTGCAAGCTCTTGGAGAGGACACTGACAGTGCCAACTTCATAGAAACTCTATCAGATGACCAGAAGAAGCGAAAGAGACTCAGCCTGATCAGGCCGGAGTTGGAGAGGGATAGCGACGAACCCTGTGTATTCTGGGAGTTTGACTCTGATATTGAATTTTCTCCTAAGGCTGTCTTATCAAAGATGGCTTCCTCAGGTGGCGATGGTATCGAGAATGAGGCTGATCAGATCCTGCATGCGTTGGGCTTCAACGTTCCAAAGGGTGCAAACCACCAAACCAACTCAAGTGGTAGAGCCTATCGAATTGCACTCAACAGTGAAGCAAGTGAAGCCAGCACCATTGAAACTCTGAACTCATCCATGAATGAGAACCATTTCTCAATGCTCAACTCATCAATCCACTCCAACAGGAGTCTGAATGCCTCGGGCCTTTCAAACCAAAGTTTTAATAAATCGCTGAGGTCCCAGTCATCACCTGTTCAAGGAACTGCAGCCAGATCTCTTTATACTCCAATCGGAAGGGCTATCGGAATGCCAACGACAGGTTAGACAATTTTGTTTCTTTGAATTTTAACATTTAATGGTATTTTGGTTTGATTTTCTTCATATCAGTTAGAAAGTGTTTAACCTTTTGGGTGTTTAAGACAGTTTTAAAAATGTGGGTGTTTTTCCCCATTTGAGATTAACATGTTTTATTGTTCATATTGACCCAATTGACTTGACGTTATCATCCGTTAATTTTTGTTGTGCCATTTTGGGAGTCAGTGCCATTGTGTTTTACAGTGTAGTGTATATTTGAGTTGACATGACGTTAACATGCTTACCTGTTGACTCCCAAAATAAGTGTGGCACAGCCGCCGCAAGTGCCTTGGATCAATACTTAAACTTTTGCATTTGGCGTACAGATGATTTCTCTCATAGATGACAGCAGACATTTCTTAGGGTAAACTGACATTTGTTAAAATAATATTGAACTTTAATTACATGTAATCTGCGCTTTCCCAGAGCTGCCAACTCTCCCTGATTCTGTGGAAAGTTTCTTGCAAATAAACTAATCTTTCCATGTTCTGATGAACAAATTTGAAAATCTCCCTTGGCACTTATTATGTTGAATATAGCTCTAAATATCTCCCTGTTTGTTGTACAAAATCTTCCTGATTGCAAGATGCAAATGTTGGAATATCTGCTTTCTCGTGACACTTTTTTGTTGTTCCCATCATTTCAAATCTGCATTCAATTGAGAGTTTGTATTCCATCCTGCCTGGTTGTTTAATAGGTCCTTTCATGGATGCCATCTTCGCACGTCTGGATACCATGATGCAGAACTCGTTTTATGTCAATCTACTACTGACTGGTATCGTAGCCAGACTAGCTTACTACCCACAACCCCTCATACGCTCGTATCTTCTCAATACCAATATGGTGTTCCAGCCAAGTGTGAGGTCCCTTATACAGGTCAGTATATCAAATGATATGTTAAGTTATTGCTCGACTGTATTCTTTGGTTAATTTTTAGACACTGTTCAGCGCTGTGTAACCATCTTTGATGAATAAGAGTGCTCTATAAATGTATTGTATATATTGTATTGTATTAATTTTACCTGACATCATCATTACATTAATTTTGCTTGTGTAATATTTTGAGTCAGTGTTCATGTGTGTTATGCAGTTGTGCATGTAGTGCACATTTAGGTGATGCAGCAGTAACACGCTTACCATATTGTTAAGACCAATTTTACTCTCGAAATGGCGAGTTTGGCAGATGGTAGCTATCTGTGAAGTTGTTGCAAGGTTTCAATACATTGTAGACATGGGCCCAATTTCATGGCTCTGCTTACCGCCAAATTCTGCGCTTACGATCGCCATTCTCCGCTTACTGAGCAAGCACCAAATTTCTGCGCTGCCAGTGTAAGCGATGAATGCCTAGTAAGGTAGAGTACACAAGCAAAAAATCCCTGCTTACCCGTGAAATGCGTTTGACGTAAGCGCGGTTATCCTTGCTTCCATATGCGCTGATTCTTTGCTTACGCCATGAAATTGGGCCCTGGTAAGTCTTGTGCGAATTCAAATGTTTTTGTGGGACTCTGGGTTCCCATGTACAATGTACGTGTGAAGCAAAACAAATTGTGCACTTAAACACATCCAAATATTCAAAGATGTGTCAGGCTGTCTACTCATGACATATTTTTTAAGTTGAAACTAATTTTCCAACTTTGTTTTATAGGGGAGACTGAAGTTTACAACAAGTTTGTGTTATCTTTGCATAAACAATTCAGTTGTGTTTGAACATAGGGTTGACCTCTGTGCTCTTTTGTGTTTCTCCATGACTTCATGCTACATGTACACGTAGCATCAATATTGACTAAGCAGTTGCTTACTAAGCAGTTGCACAATATTTTGCTGTCAATGTGTGTGTGTCATTTTGAATTTTGTTTGATTTGTTCAATAACTTAATGATCTGTATATTTGTCGTTCATTATTTTGCATCATTTTTTCTAAGAAATATGGCAGAGATTTTTTGCTGCCATCATTATTAACTTAGCAATTGCACAGTATTTTGCTGTCAACATTTGTGTGTCATTTTGAATTTGTTTGATTTGTTCAATAACTAAATGATCTGAATTATTTTTTCATTATTTTGCATCATTTTTTCCTAAGAACTGTGGCAGAGATTTTTTGCTGCCATTGATGTGTTTCATTTTGAATTAATTTTTGTTAAATTTGTTCAATAACTGAATGACCTACATTACTTGTTGTTCATTATTTTGCATCAATTTTTAATAAGAAATGTGGCAGAGATTTTTTGCTGCCATCATTATTAACTAAGCAGTTGCTAACTTAGCAATTGCACAATATTTTGCTGTCAATGTGTGTGTGTCATTTTGAATTTGTTATATTTGTTCAATAACTTAACGATCTGCATTAGTTGCTGTTGATTATTTTGCATCATTTTTTGAGAAGAACTGTGGCATAGATTTTTTACTGCCCAATGTTTATGTGTCATTTTAAATTGTTAAATTTGTTCAATAACTTAATGATGCTTCATTTGTTGTTCATCATTGTGCATTATATTTGCTAATAACTGTGGCAGAGATTTTTTGCTGCCATTGTTGTCTGCCATTTTGAATTTGTTCAATATGTTCAATAACTTGTGGCCTACATTATTTGCTGTTTATTGTCCGTCAAACATTTCAAATGTTTGTTTGTCATTTTGAACTTCACCCATGAAATTTTGCCCACACCCTTGCCCAACATTTGCATTTTGTTTCATGAATTACATGTATCTTGTTGAATTTTTTGTGTCAATATTTTGCGTTATTATGTCAACTATTTCTCAAAATGTGAATAATAACTGCTCTCGCATGAATGGTGTTTTCCACATTTTCATGTAAATTATCATTGTTAATCTTTTCCCACCAGGATTTTCATATTACCTCTTTTCATATTGCTTCAATTACCTCTATTTATTGCTGTTTTGATCTTTTCTTTTGTTAAACAAACACATTTAACTTCTCATAGGCCTATTGTTTATTTTGTGGATATTTTATTGTATAGTTTAGATATATGTTTCTTAGTTGTAAAGTAGAAAAATAAAGTGGTACATATTTTTCTTCTCACTGAGACTTTTTTTAATAAGAGACAATTTTTAACTAAATTTTTTTTTCTCCTAATCCTGTCAGGTTCTCACAACAATTAGAAACAACTTAGACGCCTATGCAGCAACCATTCCCGAGTTTGAAAACCTTCTTATCCGCGCAAAGGAGTACCTTTTCCTGCGGGAAGACGGTGACAGCGTTTATAAAGGGCGCTCCCTGGTTGAGAGCGAAGAGCTGGCGAAAACTACGAGACAACGAAGTGGTTCACTGAAGAGTAGTGGTAAGATGTATTTCATATTTGCTCACTGGAACCCTGGTACCAGTTAGCCTTCAAGGCATCCTAAAACATTCTCTTTAAATGGTGAAAATTATCTTTCAGTCATATTTACTGTTTTCTGTGACCTTTACAATGTTAAAAAGTAATGTAACAATTTTGAAACAGTTGGAGAAAATTTCTTTGCTTGAACATGTTTTTAGAATATATATTTAACTCTAGCAGTTCCTTGTCCTAAAAATGTGTATTGCAGTTATTTTGAAGCTGTAAATTTAAACTTATTTCTTTAAAGGCACTGTACACATTTGGTAATTATTCAAAATATTTATTAGCATAAAAACTTACTTGGTAACGAGCAACGGAGAGCTGTTGATAGTATAAAACATTGTGAGAAACGACTCC
>JAUELU010000091.1:3048521-3065054 GCA_032357145.1 Evasterias troschelii
GCAAGGCTGGCATAGCTTATCTATCATTCAAAACCACAGTGAATGGTATTGAATGGTCAGACAGTAGGAGGGTTAAGAGAAATATGTGTCAAAAATGTTCCAATATGAGTGAGACTTCAAGTACGGTCTATATTGCGAGCAGTGCCATGACATTGGGCCCAGATCTTGATTGATACATCACTGACGAAACGTTCAGCATCCTCCTTAAAAACAACAATGGCTAAACATTTGCGATTCAGTTTCAATATAGAACAGAATACTGATAAATGCGGTCTTCCTTCACTGCTTCATTAGTGTGTTTATTGAGCACTGTACATGCTCCAGGATTTGTCCAAAATGTTTTCACCAACTTCTTGGCAAACCACTTAGGAGAGAATTTTCACTATTACTCCTCACCTGTTCAATGGTAATAGTAGTAAGCATCCTGCAAAGTTATTTCGTCTGAAATGCCCTAAACATTTGAATCTGAAAAACGATTCTTGCATGTATCATTTCTCAGATTTCTGAGGGTTGGTGTCAGATAGCAAATGCAGCGGCCAGAGATGCAGTTGGTACCTTGCTAAAATGTGGATGGTGGATGGATTTGACATTCTTGCAAAAATACCGTGACAGTTTTATTAAAGTTATCTCAACATGTGGACAACGTATTCAGCTCTATCTTTACTTGTGACCTTTCTTTTTAATTTTGCCTATAAACTAGCATTACGTTGATCAAAACCAAACAAATGCCCTACCTTTAAACTGCAAAATGAGCAACGCACCAGTGGAGTGCTCAAGGAAAGAATAAATTATACGTTTATTTAAAACTATAAAACGTCACATCCCATTAAGGTGATCCCCTGGCTGCCGCTTCCTAGGTAGTATCGTACACTTGGGTGTGATCCCTGGCTGCACTGCAGTTTACAGTTTCTGGCTTCTGACTGGCAACCCCCGAATAAAGGTATTGAAAAAATAGGGAGACCGTCAACATAGGGCTAGATAGTTCAGTTGGTAGAGTGTTCATCTGGAGGTCATTGGTTCAAATCCCGCTCTAGTCAAGTTTTCTTTGTTCAACCCAAAAGTATTTAAAACTGTTTAACTTGTTTTCAATGATCAATTTGCATAGGGGGGGCCTACTTTACATCTCAATAAGTACATACCTATATTTGGAAGTGTAGACTTGCATCCTTTGCATGTGTATCTACTTGCTTGGCTCTCCATGAGGCCACTCAATTGTTGACTCAGAGGACAAGACGTTTCTAAGATCTGCCTCCTATATCTTCAACTGTGGATGTAAATGTCTTGTCCATGGAGTTGTCACATAATCCTCCAGATATGATGTCAGTGAGCAGAGACATTGAGATGGGATTCTTGAGAGGTTCTGTTTTCCTTGAGTTATGTCTGCTAGCTGATAAACTCCAAGATGGTTAACCTGCAGACCCAATTCTTTTTGCCAGATACAATTGACAATGGAGGTCTGTTTAAAAGAGCAATCATAAAATTGATGTTAAGTTATTAATACTGTCTTTGTTTACCCACTTAACGCAGTAGGACTTGTTAACAAGTAGACTTTTCGAAAACATCAAAAAATGTAGCAGTGGAGGCCTGAAGGAGAATAGAGTAGGCCTACTTCTTGTGCACAGCGGTGGAGTGATAACAGACTTGAACAATCTGGTTGAGACAGGTTCAACAGCACCAGGGGAGCTGAGAAAGATTAAAGGAATGTTATTGGCCCAATGACCAGGGCACTAATGTAAAGCGCATTGAGACTGTTATTGTGAAATGCGCTATAAGAACTAGTTTTTATTATATTATTATTATAACCTTGTGCCATGAGTTTGTTGTCTTTGTTTCATTATTGAGCAATTAATTTTGACAACACAATATCCATCATTTGTAATCTGACTTAAACACAAAATGTTTATGCCATTACTCTATAAAAGAACTTGGTTAATAAATGAATTAAACATCAAGTAATAAATTTTGAGTTTATTTAGATTATACTATCCAGCAAATTTTTTCATTGTTGATTTACCTTAATTTGTAAGTGTACATTTCGTCTTGGGTATGAAGCTCTAGCAAGTATGATTTATAAGATTTCCATGTAGCAATGACAGCTCAAGATGCCTAGTGATGACTGGGCACTGCCTTTTTCAACCTTCAATGGACGGCTTGGTTCTTCAACTCATTATTGATGAATACTTCAGGACTTCAAACTGATGAGTAGACACAGATTTGCAAACAACCTGCAGATGATAACATAAAATAACACAATGTTATTAAGACCGTAGACGTATACTTGACACACATTCATTCCAAGATGTATCTAGTAATATCTAGTGGGACACAGAAAAGGATGGACTAAATTGGTTCCCCGTTGGTAAAAAATTACATACAATCACTTTTTAGCAACTTTTGTGTCACCTGAAATTGAGACTAGTTTGATGATTTAAATACTTTGAGATGTGGGGAACCACCCACAATACACCGATCCATTAAGCCACGCCCATTTCTCATTGACCAATCACAACCACGAAATCTGATCACCATTTGAGCCGTTTGGTGATCTTTGCACTGGTGATCGAGTTTCGTGGCTGTGATTGGTCAACTCGTAAAGAGGCGGGACTTAATGGATCGATCTATTGTCCTCGAAGTTTGACAAACTGTATTTTGAGTTTTAAAAATGTTTGCAAATTAAAACGAAGCAAACAGAAAGAGCTGTAGATATGATTACAAGTGTATTGTTGTTCACCTTCAAAGATCCAAAAGTCGTAACTCACCTACGCAATGTGCGATGCATTTACTTACAGTGTGCACTCAGGTTCATTCCAACCACGGTAAACTTTTCAAATTTACATTACACAAGGAATACCATGTATGATTTGGAATAATTTTTGATGAGTTTTAGGAACAGAGGTTAACTTTTGGTAAACAGTGGCATTTATTTTTATTTCCAATCGTAGGCTGTGATTATTTTCAATAAATTAAAAAAAATATTGAACAATTTCCGTATCCTGCCACCACTTTTTCATTCGTTATGATATAAAATAGTATCTAATTTACCTAATTGAGATATTCCTTTTTGTAAAAATTAGTTAAAAGGTGGTGGCAGGATACCGAAATTTTACCAAAAAAATTATTTCTTTAATTTTAATGAGTTTGGACGACAGTTCAACATGGAGGGTCTGCTACCGAGTACTGGGTGTTTACCCACTGCTGTTTTTACGACATCGTCATCGGCGAGGCAGTCTGAACGTTTGATCTCAGGCTCGTTCGAGCTCCTTTTCCTTCCTACAACATGGCACACTTGAGAAAACATTTGTGCACAACTTTACACATGTGTACGACATAGCAACCGACCGAGTAACGAGTAACTTTTTACTTCAATCATTCTGCGAGGCCCACGTTTATCAACACGGGAATCGCGCTTTGTCACGCCTCACGGAATTTGTCACAAGAAAATCTGAACTTACAATTCGCGAGCAACCTTGTTTTCCGACATTCTTCCTAAGTTTTGGAACAAAAATTTCGCTTCAGTTCCAGTAGAACACTCCTTCAAAATTTAACTTTTTAATCTCCGGTGGTAAATATCTCATTCTCAAGGAAGGGTCCCAGTCAGCCAATAATAAAATAATTGCGCCCTCAGTAGTCGGCTTTTGAAAACTGCTCACTTCCTGCCGGTGCACTGCCCTACTGTGGCTGTTCCCTCTGTTACACTTACAAACTTGCCACAACACATCAACAAAACGAGAACTACTCCCCCCCACAATTTTCATGAAAATACACCATTGTGAATCTCGCTAAAGTTCTGCTACTACTCTATTTTGTGTGAAATATGGGAATGACTGTCCTGCAGACAGTTCCTGAAGGTAGGTAGGGAATTTCGTGCTCATGCAAACCGTCTATTTCTTCACTCAGTCAGGCGGCTATCATTATCAATCATGGCGGTGATCCTACTAATACTATTGCAGTGACTAAATAACAGTGGGCCTAAGTTGACTGGAAGCATGTAGGTAGAAAACAAGTATTCCTGGATCACCTCGATGCCTGTATTTACCCGTTTCCCTGATTATTGTAGTGTAGTGTAGTGTAGTGTTGTGTAGTGTAGTGGGCCTTTTGACAATCTTCTATTTGCTTGAATTAAAATTTGAATGGGTCACTGATTTTCTTTACATGCTTGGGGGCCGAAACCGAAATTGTTGCTCTGGCTCCAGCTTTGGCTGGATCGCCATAATATCAACATGCATTGAAGTTTATCGGATGTCCTTAGCAACAGTCATAAATAGTCTTTGCTGTAGCCGCAAATTCGGATACGGCCTATGATAAAAAAATTAGGAGAAGCACCAAATAGCTGCCCCGTTGTAAAAGTTCATTACAACCTAGCCCTGGTAGGACGTCAGTCAGTGCCACTGCAATGACTTCCTTGGTATAAAGATACTTTACAATTCGCACAAAATTTTGAGTAAATTTTTTTTATATTTTTACCTAATTTGAGAAGCTGAAACTCCATTCACTTATTCTTAGTGCCTTTAACTACACTTTTGTTGAGTTAAAAACCTAACAAATACATCCATGAATGACATTATTTCCGAAAATAAGTCCAAGTTGTGCACTGGCGACGTGACTCCGTCGTGTTGCCGCCCGGAAGAAAAAGCGTTCAGTGTTACGGGTTAGTCATAAATTTTTTCGCAATGGCAGAGCACCTTTATACCTACTCCTAGAACTATGAGGTTCGATCCGCTATCGTGGAGACGATAGCGGATCGAACCTCATAGTTCTAGGAGTACTCAACCCCCACCCTGCTCCTTTTTTGTGTTTTTCTGAGTAGGATTTACCAGTGCAGTGGAGCATCTCAACACCTTCCCCCAGGATCTATTTGCGGAGCTATGTCAGGAAGTGATATCTTTCCTCCAGTATACCAAGGGTCTGGTCAAGGCATCTCAGGTCCTTGATGTAAGTAAAGAATAGGACAGGTATAAGTATACATACGATTAAAGATAATATACACACTACAGGACTGGTGCTTACTTTAAACAAACAAATATATAATTTCAGTTTCAATCTGACAACTCACCGACACAGAAAGTACCATTCTTCCTGAGAAATGTTTCAGTCAAAGAGGGACCATGGGTACTTGTAGTTTCCCCTTGTCCAGGTAATACCTGTGTAATCCCTGGTAACACTCTGAAACTATTAGAATGTGGCTTATAAGAATGGACAGGCTGCCACAGTTTATCACTTTATCATTGTATTCGGCTTAATGGGAGGTCCGAGCGATCCAAGTTTCCAGCATATGCCAAGGTTTTGCGATTCATGGTAAACGCAAACTCATATTTTCTCCAAAGAGAACAACAAATCCTGGTGCTTATTATGAGAATCGTTTGTTGTCTTTCCTTTGTCAAGTCATGGTTTCCTTATGATGATATTTTCAAAGGAAAATGATTACTTCGGAAGCACCAAAAAGTTCCAGAAAAAATAGTACTGCGCAGAAGCACAGAAAATATGTTTGAATATTGACCAGAAGTGGTTATTGCAGAATTCACGGGTTGGTTTGATGGTGTGTTTATTGAAATTTAGAGGATGGAAATGAATTTTGAAAATTCTGAAAACCAATGATGTAAAATACCTTTGAAGACAATTTTCTCTTTGTATGCATTGTGGAGTTTTGAAATATGTAAATTGCATATCCCGCGTGCACAGTAACACTACTGGTCGGTGAAATGGTGGCGTGACGCATGCGTTTGAGCGACTGCCTAGTGCATAGCTCTTTGCCAACCAATAGTGTCGTTAAGCATGCGAGAATGTAATAAGCATATTTTATAAGAAAGGCTAATTAAGACCCCTTCCCTAGGTGGACATTTGTGGTAATAAATCTATATATTTCTTTGGGGGATAGAGGGCGTGCATGATTTAGTACCAACTGTTTTTTCTTCTCTATTTTAGAGACTTTGTGAAGCCGATGTTGAGAGTAGTGAGCAGAGTGTACAGGCAGTCATCAATGCACTCACATTCTTATTCAGGTAACAGACTTCAAGTGTAACTTAGCTATTATAAACTATGATCATTAAAAAAATAGAATCTACATTGACTTTTTGTTTAATTCTTTCAATAATAACAAGGCATTTTTTTTAAGGTAT
Source organism: Evasterias troschelii (assembly GCA_032357145.1). Classification (NCBI taxonomy): domain Eukaryota; kingdom Metazoa; phylum Echinodermata; class Asteroidea; order Forcipulatida; family Asteriidae; genus Evasterias; species Evasterias troschelii. The sequence goes on from JAUELU010000091.1 coordinate 3,054,638, forward strand.
AAGGAAATATCAAGGGGAAAATCAGTAAAGAAATGCAGTAGTGTTTGAAATGTCTAAAACATATTTTTGTTTGAAATGCAGTTATCTGAGAAATTTTGTTTTTGTTTTTTTGAAAAACTGATCTTACTTAAAGTGCATTGCAAGAGGAATGAAAATAAGCCTTTAAAAATGCACAAACCATAACAAACAAGTGACAGTTCTCAAATTATTATTATTTTTAATAACTTGTTTTGAATGTTCCTTGAGAATCAGAGGATTTCAATGACTCTTCCTTTGACAGTTTGTAGTTTGTAGTTTGTAATTCATTTTGAACTAAAGACGCCTTTGTTATGTTTTGTTTGCAGATCAGCAGCAAGGTCAAAGGTTTCTGCAGAAGACTTAGTGAAGGAACTAAAACGAAGCCTAGCTTGGTCTGATGGGAGCTTGAGCGTCATTAAACATTTGTGGGCAGATCAGGTTGGTTACTGATAGGTAGTGTCAAATTCCAGTTGCAATTGACAGGTGCTTGGGAGATGTGAAAACACATGATTTGTGCCAACAGCAGAAACTTACAAAACGTAAACATTCACAAAACAAGAGGGTATTTTGGTAAAATAAAATGAGTAAATGGCAAGAGATCTTGCTTTGTACCTGAGATGTATCCTTTTCCTACACTCTAGGGTCAGTCCTTTTCTTCTCTTGAGCTTGCCAACAAACTCCTCAGCGTGGGTCAACTTGTGGACATGCAGTGGAAACTAGGTGTAGCTATGACATCTGATAGCTGCAGAAGCCTCAATTCGACCTTTGTTGTCATGTCAATGAAGGTTGCTGACCCCTCTGGTAAGGTCTCAACAAGATCATTTGAGATGACCGTGGCTGAATTTAAGGTAAGGATTCAAGAGTGCTTTGTGGTCAACTGTTTTATAAATGCACTTATACTTCACTGAATCTAGGAATCCCCACCAACAAAAGGCCTGTAAACATGTAGTTTGATTAAACTTTACTTGATCTAGGAATCATCACCAACAAAATACCTTTAAGCTTGTAATTTGAGAACATTCAAAATGTAGGTGGTTTATACACATTGAGATAAAAAAGAATCATCACCCATTATTCATACAAGAATTTTCTGAAGTGAAAAATTTGTTATATAATCTTTTCTGAGCAAGTGTACAGCACAGAACGAGTTTAAAGTCAATAATCAATAAGTAAGAGAAAATTGTAAAAACTTACTGCTATGCCTTTAAATTTATTTATTTTTTCCATGGAGGCTTTTTCTAAGCAAATGAGGGAGATGGCAGCAATGTTGGAGACGGTATAACGCCACCGACGACACTACAAAGCAGTTTGATGAAATCAGTTCACATCTAGGGAGCTGCAAATCCACAGTATTAACTGCTTCAGCGCTGCAGTACTTCCACTGCAGTACTACAGTGACATATTGAACATCAGGCATCATTTTCTAGACGGAAAGTTGTGTTCCTTTTTAAATTTAAATCTTACTCAATAAAAGCTGTGAATTTCACCTTCTGAACATACAATGAATGGATGCATTTTTTAATGCCATGGTTTGGGACGTCATGATTTCAATTTCAATCTCTCATTTTCATCAAATAGTCGAATGGAAAGCTATTCCAATCAAATACTTGTCTACTAATAGACCTTTTGCATTGACGTCATCCAGCCATCATCTTAGAGGTAAACTGATAATGAAACAATGGATACACACATAATAATAATAATCAAAAGGAAAGCTATTCCAATAAAATACATGTCTACTAATGAACTTATGCGTTGACGTCATCCAGTCGTCATCTTAGAGGTAAACCGATCATGAAACAATTGAAACACAGATTTGTAAGCGAGGCGCACACAATGGGCCAGTGAGCAAGTTTCTTTTGACCTCTAGGCGAGTGTGGCCTACTGAAATGACGTCAAGTGCATCATACACAAGTACCAATACTGCATATACATTTTCTATCCATCTTTTAAAAGTAATCTAATCAACAAGTGAGTAATATTTTTCTAGTCATAATTGTTTGCATATATGTATTCATTTCAGGTCCCAATGAAAAAATTGGTTTAGCTTTTATTTATCAAGACGACGAGTCTATTACAATTTCAGTTGATTTGGCTGTGTTTAAGCCCAGTATTCAACAACTAGTATCCAGAAACAGGTCGCTTGATAGTTCTTATAATCATTTCTTTATAATCTCTTTTTGTAATGCCACCATCTTAAAAAAATGTGTGTTTGATCCAATACTATTTTTCTAGTCAAAACAAGTGAAGCAACGATAAATCTTTGTTTAAAAGTACAAAAAATTATTGTAATTGCTTTGAGCTGTTTTCTAAAAACTGACATTGCTAAGTTTTGATTTTGGGTTGAAATTCCTTGTTCAACCCAAAATCATTTACCCAGTCAGTTTCCCTTGTGGTTTATTATTTGATAATGCTAAGTTTTGTGACATTATCACAGGTTAGTTTTGCGCTATGATTTGAACGTTAATACTATTGTGACTTACTTATAATTGATTAACGTGTTTGTAAATAAAAAGTGTAAATACATGAAAATGAAGTAAGAGGAAAATAAGAGCGATTTATTTTTAAAGTGTAACAATCTTTTTAAATATATGTTTTGGGGTGTTTTGGGGGGATCAGGATCAGGGTTTAATGGGTGTTTGTTATTACAGGTGCTAAACAATAATCAACAAAACAAAGAAACAAAATTAATTCAACTATGATTTTATTTCCTAAATTAACATCAACACAATTTCCTGTTTCTGTTTTTACAGCAAAACGTAACTGCCACTTTGTCGTTTACAAAAATAAATAATTCAACTGAAGTGAAATTGATTAAAACAAACAAAACATAATACAAAAGGGTTTCAACAAATGCAGAGAAAGTTTTTGTTTGTTACCTGTTCCATCAAGTTTGTGCTCCTACAATTTTAATCCAAGGTGTGGAACCTGTTTTCATAATGAAACTTTTCCTAGTGTATTCAACTTTTTATGGAAAAGAATCTTCATGTACACTTTACAAGTAGAGCCATCTTTGAGTTTAAATTGAAAGTGGAAATACACATGAATGAGTAACAATAAAAAATAAATAATTTGTTTAATAAATGTTAATATGAATTGCGGATAAAGAATATTATTTGGTTTTCACCTAAAACGCCCCCTTTTTTGTTGTTGACCCTCTTGGGGGAGGGGGGGGGGGCTCGAGCCCCTTGAGGCCCCCCCCTTGGGTGCGCCGTTGCCTCTAGCAAACGAGCTATCTCGGTGGTCTAGGGGCAAGACATCTGCTCTAGCATGGTAAGCATGGTATAAGGTAGTGGGTTGGAATCCCACACGACTGATTTGACTCTGTGAAGTTTTTACAGAACTCTGGGGGGGGGGGGGGATTGGGAGGGAAGTACCGAGTGCACAGTGCTTTATACACATCGATGTAAGGGCAAAAACCAAATAATATAACTTTTATTATTATACCTCATACACATTCATGATCGGGTGCCAAAGTGTCTGTGATCCATTCACCATCATTTACCTAGCATTTCATGTGTACTGGTAGTAGACAAATCCATGTGTAATAGTCTACTATGCCTGCAATTTAACAAAGCAATCGTTTGAACTGTCACAAGCGTGTACATGCCCTAACATCACTCCTATGGAAAGATGGCAGCACACGTAAAAGTCAATCCACAATTTCCAGAACTCAATGATGCCAAAATAGGGAAGTATGAGGTATAGTAAAACAAATACAACATGGTAAAGTTTTGGTGGACAGTCAACTTCAAAAACATTGGGGTGCTGATATCGACCCTCCGACCCTCAACCACAGTATACCATTAAAAGTTTTAGAATCAATGTTTACACAAATTGATAAAATCAGCAAGCATCTTCTGCACCATTATACACCAAATAGTGATTTAAGTTATTTAAATGCTACATCCTATAAATTGCCTTCTGGAAAACCTATCTATATCTTAAATACTTAATTTGTAATAAGGATATAAAATTAATAGAAGTTGTTATACAGAAACTTGAGTCCGATGCTCTTAACCACTTGGCCACGACACGCCACAAATCATGATGATTGCTCAAACACATAATGATAAAGCATCCCTTCAATCATCCATCATTTACCTTACTTTTACTTTTTAGCTTAGTTGTTAAATGTTGACTTTTTTCCCCCTTTTAAAATATAACTTCAGCATTTTGTAACTTCATATGAGGAAATAGCTCTGCTTAAGCACAAAAAAGTAGAGTACCTAAGACACAACAAAATTATGCTTACCAGCATCGGTTTACCAGCCAAAATGCAATTTCTCATGTATCATCTGTGACTGGTATCTTGCTAATTTTTGCTTAGCAGAAAGTTGTTAAGCAATACTTTCTATTAAAGGTAGGGTGTAATTTTTGTAATTACTTCACAAGTTAAAAACACACTTGGGAGCTGTTGAAAGTATAAAACATTGTTAGAAATGACAACCTTTTGAAGTATTGTAGCTTTAAAGAAAGAGGTAGTTTTTCACCCCAAAATTTGAATCTGAGAAAGGCTTCAGGCATGAAGCCTTTCACAGGCATCTGAAAGCACACAATTCTATGCCAGGGTGCTTTTTTCTTTCTTTCATTATTTTCTTGTAACTCCGATGATCAATTGAGCCCAAACTTTCACAGGTTTGTTATTTTATGCACATGTTGGGATACACCAAGTGAGGATACTGGTCTTTGACAAAATGTACACCATACCTGCTTGACAAAATTGGGCCCTGATCTTTAAAAGCGCAAAATTTGCAACTCAACCAATTCCCAAGAACTTATTGAGTGAAATTATTTGTTGGTTGCTATTTATTCTGCTACATAGTGTATGAGTAGGCCTCACACATCCTACAAGCCTTTTGCCATGTTTCGCAGAAAATGCGCCTTTCAATTATAAAATGTCATTCCAAAGCTACAAAGGCACGACACGCCTGCCGTCAATTCACACTGATTAACTCAACTTTAATAAAAGAAATTGCTTTAATAAAATAAATATCACAAAGGAAGTCTAGTTGATGAGAAGAGCTTTAATGGGTACTTGAACTATCATGATACCTAGGCTTGTGTTATGACAGTTGGTGTGCAACTATAGCAGATGCTACTAATTAGAGCTACTTGGAAACCTTTGTAGTTTTCAATCATGTAGATTTCATACTGAGTGGGCCTGCCTTTAGTTATTAGCTGATGACAAAGGATGAGACAAATTATTGCAAATTCTTGAAAACTTGATATCATAATTATGATCCTCACAATAGTTTCCTTATATCAAATTTCACTGCCATCGGCCAAGGTTCCTCCAGCCGATGGGGAAGGCCACTTTTGATTAAAATCTGTCTCTGTTTATCTGCATCTCAAATGAACAGATGCTATGGACCTTTATGAAGTCCACAATGCTATGTGTCATCTGGTGTGGAAATCTAGGTGACATCCATTTGAGTTTGAGTAGCCCAAACAAGGCTTGACAAAACAGAACTGGAATCATTCTTGTAGAAATGGGGGAAAAAAGCCCCGTACAATTTACAAATATTGGATGCATAGGAGTGCATTATCGCACAGTATAATAACGAGGTGAAATATGGATTATTCCACTAAGCAAGGCGAAGGTGAGTGAAATAGAAAGGTCAGATTTCACAGAGTGACTATATTCTGTGACAATGCATGAACGAAACGCATTCAATATTTGTTTTATATAACTCACACATCCTTGTCATTTGAACATTTCATCCTTGTCATTTGAAATTTGTTCACAATAAACATAAAATAGATCTGTAAACTCGTTCACCCAACCAACTTGATAAAAATTCTATAAAAAAAACCCAACTCTTCTAAACAATGTGGGCAACTCCACGTAGACACCAACCTTATATGGCGACCATGCTTGTTTAGAAAAATGAGCGGGAACAAGTATTTTGGGAACAACGCTGCAAAGCCTCAAATAGTTTTCCAAATTAAACTCCAATATTAATTTGTGGAGTGTCGCGACGTTAAACTCATGGCAAAATAATGGATGACAGGTGATGCACGTTCTACAGATCAAATGACAAGGATTTGTGTGTGTGGTATACTATAATGGATATAGAGACTCTGAGAGAATAACAAAAATGATAAATGAGTTATTGTCATCAGAATATTTCACAATGATGCCACAAGACGGACAGCTTAATGTTACTGGCTCATTTCTGCTTGAGTTCTTGTTTGACACAAGCCTTGAATCCCTGCCAGCCTACTGGCTTCTGGAGATGTTCCTGCGATTAGAAAAAGGCAGAAAATAAAACAAATGTCAGGTACATCTGACATTTTTGAAACAACACGCAACTATAAACAATTGTTTGCTAATTTCATTAATTTCACACTAAGAGGAATTGGAAAGCTTATCTTCTTGAAAAAATGAATCCTAACATCTGCCATGAAATGGTATCTGACCGAGTAATGACTTTCTTATCATATCAAATACCTCAGTATTCGTTTTTAATTAAGTAACATTCAGGGAAGAAACAACCATCTGTTGTGCTATTTCTAGAAAATTAGTGCAGAGATTAAAGGGAGGGTATACCTTTGGTAGATACTCCAAAAATTATTGACCATAAAAACTTACTTGGTAAGAAGCACTGCAACTGTTGATAATGTATAATACCTTTAGAAACAATTCCCTTCAGTGGAATGTGGTTTTAGAGAAAGGGATTCAAAAACATTTCAATCTGAGAAACGTTTCTGCATGAAACGCCTCTCAAATTGTGCATTCCAATGACGGATTATCCTTCCTGTGTGGACAATTACCGCTCCAGATTTTTGGCAATATCTAAAAAAAACGCTACCATTTTGAAACCAAATTTAAACAGGCTAATTTTACTGTATTTTATCTACATTTACACAGCATTAAAACAATTGAACAGTACAAAAACCAAAGGTCTACTTTGCCTGTACAGATTACTTATGAAATTGGAAAGAAGAGTTTCTAAAATAGAATAGGAACAGGAAAATTAAAAACTTAAGAAGTGTGAAGAAGAAATGTGTATCCAAGTAGATTAATAGAAATTATCCAAAAGCACATATAAAGGGAAGGTAAAACATCCTGACTATATTAAGACAAGTGAGTTTCAAATAAACACCCCACCTCCCTTGGTTTGAAGGTTCCGAAAGGATTCTGACAATTTGGTTTCGCTTAAATTTCTGGGGAAATAGTGACAAGAGACTGTTGTTATTAGGCCTGGGCGACTAGTGTCGAAGTCGCGACTATTGATTGCTATCGAGACTGCCGCTTTTCAACTACCCGGTTAACCATGCCGCCATGACAACTGAAAAAACAGTCGCGACTAGTGTCAAAGTCGCAACTAATTGGGTAGTGAATTGCACTAGTCGCCCGGGCCTAATCGTTATCAGACACTTTGGGGAAAGATGAGAGAACATTTATCAAACATCTTTCAGCTTTCTCTAAAAATACAATGCAATTATATATGTGGATAAAATTCCTCTTTTGTTTCCCTAACAATGCATTGGATTTAGAGTAAAGCCCAAACAAGTTTGTACCTTCCCATTACATTAATTCTACCACTACCAAGATTGAATTGCCATTCACTACGACAAGGGTAATAAGACACAAGATGCAACTAAGCTTGTAACTGACTTTGCCAACGGTTGTTTATCAGCTGCTAACATATGCAACTAAAAAGCACAAACTGACTCTTTCAGATGTTATCTCCAGTCCACAAAGAGTTCTTCATGAAAGAGAGTGTATGTTTGCATAGAAGTGTTTGGGAAATTCATTTGTTTGCACACATTACGTACTTACCGTCTGCGAAAGTGATGCGAATGGGAGGTAAAAATAAAAAAGGCGTCAACATGAAGTCAAAAAAAATTATGCTGTAAAGATGCATGGCCTTATTTGTTTACAAATTGATGGAAATGAAACATTGGAAAACCGTTCTCCTTAAGTCAAGGATGTTACAAACTTTCACTTCCTATACTAAGATTGAAAAAACTGGCAAGGATTAGTAATACTTAGTTTTAAAGTGAGATCCACATGAGTTAATGTCAGCGTCCAACATTACCTCACGCTACCAACAACCATGTACATCTGCATGCATTGTGTGTGGCATACACACAAGTGTTTCAAGTTGTTTTCACTTTGAAACATCATACTCTGTCAAAATTTGCCTCAGAAAAATTTGCGCATTTGGGGTCTTTCGACCAACAGTTGGGCGATGCAACTTCATTAATGCAGAATTTAAGAAATACACATAACTTGTTCTTGGACAAAGAATTCTACAGATAAGATATAGATAGTTCCTGCTTGACAGCACAAAGTGTAAAGTTGGCCATCTTTACTGGAAACTAAATCATTTTATGAAAGCCCAACCATACGTTTTGTGCAAATACCGGTAGCCGAAAAGGAGATTCCCAGCATGATTGGTCAGTAAACCACCTTGGTACATAGCAAAACTAAAATGCTTGACGAGGCTCAGAGCCAAACCCCAGGCACCCAGTAAAGATGGCTCTATCATGAACTATCTACATTGAAAGGTAATCAGCAATCTAACCAAGATCAGGTTGAAGTATAGTAGCTTTTAATCAACTGTACTCAGAATAGTAAGAATTCTAGTTGAGAATGCACATGTTGCAGTTGGATGCAGCATTTGTGGCATCAGGAAACTGTATTATTGCAATATATAAGAAACACATTTTCGTTCTGTTTTTCAAAACATGTTACTTTTTCTTTTTTCTCCTGCAGACGATGAGAGCATACTGATCGAAACATTGAGTTGTGAACAACCGGTTCTTTTCAGACCCAACACTCACTCAAAGGAGATTTACACACGGTGCTACCGCAAACCTCACCTGATTACTTTGCAATGCAAACTTATTGAAATCATCCACAGGAAACTATCTGTTGTTTTGATGCCCATTGAGTAAAAAGGCTGCATAGACTTACCCCTATAAAGTAAATCTGTGAGACAGCCCACCAACAGAAGTGTGACAGTTTTGGGTTCCAATCATAGAGATAGCAGAGTATAATTAATGCTCAAGCTCTGTAACCATCCAAAACTGCCAGACACAAATGCAATAACTGTCCATTACTTGCTAAATGGAATGTTTGTAGTATGCACAAGTATTTCCTGTGCTCAGTCAACCAGCGTATTTATCCTTACCCTGAAGCCACGATGAATCCTGTTTTTCATCACTCCTAAGAACTCACTCTGACTCAGTTTACCATCCCCTGTCAATGAGAGAAAATACCATCAGAAATGATCAGAATGCTCAGGTGAACAAATTCAAGACATAATTGTATACCAGCTGGCCAACCTTGACCCTCACATGCAACAAATACCTGCTGTTATAACTGCAATCATTTGCGGCTCTTCACAATTTTGAGTTCTTGGAAGAATAGAGAAGTGTTTTCCACGTAAACAAAGGAGAATGCATGCAAATTGAATGACTTTGCAAGGAAGAGTCATGCAAGAGCCATTGACATAGTACTAATGCAGTACTCTCTCAAGAAATTACTACAAAACCTGGGGGTGTTTCATAAAGCTTAACAATTAATCTTATCTCCAAATAATCAATCTTATCTTCAAACAATCAATCTTAAACTCCTCAATTTTACAATTAATCTTATCTCTGTTTCATAAAGCAAGTTAAGATCAATATCAATCTTAACTTTACTCACCAATCTATCTTAGTCCTACACTTGATCAAAATCAACCTTAGAATCAAAACAATTAATCTTAAGTCTCAATTGACAGTTTGGCGGGAAACTTAACAGCACTAAAATTCAACACAAAACCAGCTCTACATCTTAAGGAGACCTGTGGTTTGTGGAAGACACACCTTTTTGGTAACAGTTTTTAAAACTTTTGTACTTCCCTGGTAGACTTCTAGCCAAGATGTTTTAATTTCTCAAAGATTAAGAGAGAAATAAAAAATATAAAAAAGGAAAGAAATATACAGTAGATGCACCATGTGTTCTCCAACATGTAAAAAAAGGTTGGCACACCACCACGCTTTCTGTGGTACCTGCCACGTTTAAGAAGTCGCCACCATGCATTTTAGGGAAGTCAAAGAAGTCAGGAGGAAGTGGCCATCATCAGGAATCACCTCAGAGTGTATAACCATGATCATAGAGCTTGTAAAATCAAGATTTTCCCAGGCCCTAAGGCGGGCCCTGGACCCCATGTCTAATAGGCTTTGCGCTCGCATAACTTTTGTACTTCCCTGGTAGACTTCTAGCCAAGATGTTTTCATTTCTCAAAGATTAAGAGAGAAATAAAAAATATAAAAAAGGAAAGAAATATACAGTAAATGCACCATGTGTTCTCCAACAGAAATCAGAGTGTATAACCATGATCATAGAGCTTGTAAAATCAAGATTTTCCCAGGCCCTAAGGCGGGCCCTGGACCCCAT
>JAUELU010000091.1:3169287-3179714 GCA_032357145.1 Evasterias troschelii
CAACTGTCACTGTTGTGGGTGCTGGATTTGTGCACAGGATAATGATACTGGGCCTCAAATGTTCACAGTTATGCCACTTTAAAGGTATCATTTAATTTAATACTTATAAATCGCTAAGAAAGAAACAGTTTTCTCTAAACAATAAATAAATAAGTCTAGAAGCTGTTTTGTGAAATGTTTAAAAGGTATAACATTATTTCAGAGTCCTAGCAGTCTAGCAGAGTCATTGAGTCGTTACACCACTTAACTTTTTCTTAACCAAGGTACATTACATGACAGTATGAAGAGGACATCAATGGGGGGAGGGGTCACGTGCCCCCCTTAGTTTTGTCACTGAGTATCACAAACAGATCTGTTCATATAACATGTAGTACACCATTACTGTTACATTTTAACAATTACAAAAACTTAACAGCTTAGCCTTGGCATTCTAGTAAATACAAGTGCAAGTTCTCCGAAATCTTTTTCGAAAGTTTAAGTTGCAGAGTAGTTTTTTGACCCATCAAGGTTACAAGATTACATGAGCGTGTGTCCATGGCGATTATTTTGGAGATACCAAATAACATCTGAAAGCATCCAACCCGCCATCAGCTATAGTATTTTACTTTTTTACTGGCAAACTAAAATGACCTTAGCCTTGTGCTTATAATGTGTTCAGATTTTATTTGCTTGACTTTTGACATCGGTTTGCACCACAGAGAGTGCCAGAAGGCACAAGACTGAACTCGTGTGTGTTCTCTTAATGCTTGCAGAACCAAGCTGACAATATGTGTCAAAAGCACCCACAGGCTACCATCAATTTTAACCCGTCTGTATTCAATATTCCTATTTGAGTGGACAAATACAAGTTACCAGGTCAGCTGGTGTCACAGACAGTACTTGCCTTGCGGCCAGGATTTATTCTATCAACAAGTCTGAATTAAATGTGGACATATGCGTTATTTTACACCTGTAGGGCCTCTACTACTTTCCCTTGCAGGGTTTTTGGAAGAAAATTAAACATTTAGATAACTCAATTAAGTAAGTGTAAGTTGCTGTTCAGAAAATGACCAATGATAAGACAAATTGGTAGATTTTAACCCAAAACATGTAAGCACCCCCCAAACTGTTGTTGAAAAACCTGTTCAATAGATAATTATCACTTATCACACCACATCAGACTGAAAAGTTAAGATGTGTAAACTATTATTTCCGTGACTAAAGACCAATTTAAGTCAGACCATACCCATAATTGTGTTGAATTGACTGTGTTCAACTCACTTGTCAGGGTATGTATTTCTACCAAGGGTGACTGCCAGTCATGTTTTATCGTCAACATTCCTCACATTTATTAGACTGGTTCCTAAATTGTAGATCTCTTTATTCCACTGGTTCAATGACCATCAAAAGAGTCATTCTAATTATTGAGTCTTATTGACTTATGGCCTACAAAGTTCTTCAATACTTGTCAGGAAATGGGGACAAGCCTACGGGTGAACCTTTATCTGGTCAGGTACAAACACAAACAGAGAAGCAAACAAGAGATGTCAACAAATATCTGTATATATTGTAACAAATTGCTACAGCGTTTGTAAAAAGGGAGATTGACAGATTCCCCAAAGGGGCTCTTTCAAGTGAATGGCAACAGTTAGTTCTCTGTGATGTATTGTAGTTTTTTCATTGGTCTTGGTGTCTAATATTCAGTGTCATTGTACGCGAAATAGGAAGGCATCCATTGATAATGGTCAGGTCATACCTTTGTCTTAAGTCTTGTCATACTTTGTGAAGGGAAACACACACATTCAAGGATTATGAATGGAGAATGGAATTCAAGAAGAGGCTGACTGAGTTTACTTCTGGTTTTCAGTTTCATCGAAACTAGACTTATAAGGATCTTTTTAAGGGAAAAGGAAACATGGATCTGAAGTTCAGCCCTTCTCCCCAATTGCTTAAGAAAACATAATTGAGTTAAATGAGACTTGACAAGAAAGGCAGACCCAAACGGGAAATATTTAGGTCATCGTTCAATAATAGCAGATGCAGGTTTCAAAGGGCTATCATTATGCTTTATCTGCTATTCAGAATCTCAATGACTTGAACCTAGTTTACTACCAATACAGTATGGAGACAGAATGTTCCAAATTTACATGTTACAAAATAATTTCAAATCCAGTTTTCTGAGTATACAGCCTGTTCCTCCTCTAGTTGTTCATGTTTACACCGTAGTTAAATATATGTTTCATAAGCATTTCTATATCTTAAACCGTAATTCTCAGAGCAAAAGTAAGAAGGAACAATAACACACATGTATGACTAGCCAAATTGAAGCACATTCTATGGTGTACAAAAGAGGCAGCTTTGAAATGTTGCCCATTGGACACCTTAACTCCAAGGTCAACCAGCGAGGTCAAAATCGGTAAGTGGCCACTTGACTCATAAGTTTATTTTTGTATGTTTAATACCTCTTGAACAGAATGGGCTATTGTTGCAAGTACCACATGCTTGATCAAATGATCAAACAGTGGTCTCTAATAATACTGAAAGCCACTTCTAAATGTTTTTGTATTTAGCAAGGGAATTATGGATTTATTTATAGGGTCAGGGACAATGTTTAACATATTAGTAGTACATTTAACTTGAAACGACCATGGGAGAGCTAACTGGTAACCCAATAACAGAGGCTATCGACACAAGTACACATAGGCATGTTTAATGCAGTGATAATTTGTACTAATGTGGATCATGCTTTGATGACTATTTATGTATGCTGTCAAACAAAAGGTATGTGCTATTGTTTGTGACTGTATTTATTTCTGAATGCAAAAACTGGTTATAGTTCAATTGCATCCGCTGTGTTCCAAGGGAGTTTCCACAGCTATGTTCCGTTAAATGCTAAACAAAGAGAAAATATAACAGTAATAATACAGTGATGCCTAATTACTGTCCAATGGAAATCATTTCTGAATTTATGACTCATAAATTCCAAAAGATATTTAGTTAAAATGTAACTGTGAACATTGTACATGTTGACATTAAAGACAAATCATTGGCTATTTGGGTTGCCCCCTTTGAAATCTTATTAGCAGACGGTGTTACATCTGTTTATCTCCACTCAGTCAAAACTAAATTTGTGACAAAGAACAGTTTTTATGGACTGTACAGAGTACGTCATCTTTCAACTGTTTATGAGTCACAGTATAAAGCTTGTTGGGTCTTTGGATGAACACTGTGAAACTTTGAGACTCCAAATAATAGCAATTAATGAGGCAAAGGAGTACCGCCAATGTGCCTCTTTGGTGGCAGTGATCCATTATGGAGCCTTAATGGGGGTTTGTCACAGTCTTGGCTACATGCGACAATAGCAAGGTATCTGATACCTGATTAGTGTGGGATTTTGGACAGGTTTTCATCCAATAATGTTAATCCTCAGGTGTTGGGGTGGTCTATTCCTCAGGGCAGCTGTAGTAGCCAAACATGCTCTCTTCTGCTCACAATGTCTTCAACACCAAAGCCACTTTTATGTCTTGGAGATGAAGGTGTTAGGTGACAGATTCATGGCTAGACAGTGTCCATTACTTAGTACTGATAGTAAAACTCTTAAACCTTGTACCCTGGGCCTTTTCTTACGCTTGTCAGATCCCATTTGGGGATAACTGTAAGTATTGGGGCAGCTGGGTGTAGGTTTAAGGCTGATCTTCAATACCACTCTTGAGAGGGGGTAAAACCCCTTGAAATAATCTCCCACACTACACTCTGACAATAACTCTCATTCCCAAGACACTTGTGTGTCCAGGAACTTGGCATCCTCCCACCCACCACCAAAGATTAACTCACACAAGCTCTGTAAGTCAGCAAACTATGTACATATTGTTGACAACATCGAATTTGGGCGGAGCTAAGCCAACAAACATTTATAAAGACTTTTGAAAAATACACATTTAGTACTACTAGCCTATACGCAGATATTCAAGTGAGATTACCATTTGTACTGTGGCTTGTTTTTGTACACTCAATATAAATGCATTGGCCTACTGAAAAATCATCACAGCTGTGGACACACTATTTGAAAGAAAAAGAATGCATGTTCAACCAAACATTTCTACTCCCTCATGCAAATCCATCAAGCAGGTACCTCTTGTGGTATTTTGGCAGTCAATTACACTAAGTATTTGAGTGGAAAAGTAGTTCTAACCGGGTGCACAAGCAAACAACGTTTTAACATAACTCTAGTATCACCCCTCAAATGGCAAAGTAGTACGTTATGACATCATTGGCAAGTGGGACTAAGATCCACCAAAAGTCCAGGGATACAACATCTCTCTGTAAGGTTTTAAAAAGTGATCCTGAGTAAATAAAACAATTAAAATGTAAAAGTGCCGAAACACATCAACAAAAGTTTCAAACAAACCCTTGATTCTGGACCCTACACATGACACATAGGTCTATGTACAACATTCTACAAATCCTGTCCTAAACAATATCTCAAATGTTCTGCTGACAATGGTTGCACTTGATATTTTTACTTGCCAAAATGTTGCAAAGCTTCTCCGAAAAAGAACAGCATAATTTCTAAGACTCATGCACATGGTTGGTTGAATAAGAATGACACTCTTGACAGCTGCACATGAATGTGACCGACTTCATAAACCAATTCGACAAACATTTAAACGCCACTTGAATGGAACCGGAAGTGACTTATAAATACGAACAGCCGGATTGTTTCAATCGACAGCCAACACTTCAGATATACTTCAATGTAACCCCTAACCCAGCGAGCTAATAATTTTGCACATCGACATTTTAAAGTCAAATTACAATTGTGCATGCCTTTTTTGATGTGGTCAATGATGACAATGTTTTGCCAACTTTGATCACCTTGCTGTTGGGGTTTCTAATGTAATGATTGACATTGACAAATTATTCCTATTGAATGGATTCAATTCATCCTGACACTTGTTTAGCCTATCGGTACTAGAGATACTACATCCATCCAATGAGACTGGTTGGTTTCCTTTGCAAGAGACAACACAACTGTCATTTTTCATGGATCTCAAAAAGCAGTAAAACTCTTGGATATATGCAATTACTGTCCTTCAGAAATGCAGAGCATCCGGCTGTTCATTCTACCTTTAGAAAACCGCAAAGTCTCCTGGGCAGTTGTTACACCAGTAATCTTAAAGCAACAGTGATTCAGAGGGTAAGACGGTGGGATAACTTTAAGACACAATAATGTGGCTAGCCTCGTGTGGGGATGTTGGGGTTTTTGTGTGGAGCTGTCTTTACCAGGCAACCCATTGTGGAGTAGTACTAAGCTGGGCCAACAACCCCAGGGCAAGCTCAACACTGTTTGTCGGGGAAGTTTGTAAAAACCTTGTCAGGAACTTGTAAAACCTTTGAGTTTGTACAGTTTCTTCTCGCTCAGAGGGTTGAGTAAGTGTCATACAATTGGCAGACCCCTCTGATGATAATCTATTTTGTTTATGGACGAGACAGGTTTATTTGCATCAACAAACAATTTACAGTGATTTAGTTGCATTTTCAGTTTCATCATATTCAAATAAAAAACATGACCATTGTAAAATATTTTCCTTTTAGAAACATTTAATGAAAAGTCAATTTTACTTAGGTTGTTTCGTGAGACTCAATGTTGAGACAGTCAATCAAAGCAGGCACACAAATACTTATTTGTTCAGTTTGTTTGTTTTCTTAAAACTTACAGGACTTGCTCTATAATTTGTTTTCTAATGTTTTCTTCCTGTTTTTCAAAATGAAGGCTTCATGAAATCACAACATGTCATGAAGTGTTAAGTACGTTAATTTACTCTCAGTAACCTCTGAATGCATTTGCATCACAGACCTTTATTTAGTCATAACGTAAGCAATCATTAGCATTCCAAAACAGCTCTGAACTTTAAAGACTTTAATTACACATACTGTGCTACATTAAGATCGACTATTAGCATTAAGCTGATGGAAAGATAAAATATTTCACAGTTTGACGTTTGTCTGATTAATTTATGGCAGACAGATTTGTTTTCATTGATCCAGGAATGTGTCTGCTGATTGGAAATTTAATCAAATTTGTATCTAAATATTTGATTACCAATGTTTATCAAAACTTAACACGCACACTTGCGCTGCAAGTCCCATAAAAGCTACATGTGTTGGTGGCACCTGGTTCATGACAGGAGCACTTTTTTCCTTATTTGATTATGTTTTATCGGGTGAGCTTTCAACATGTGTTTGTAGTAGTTCACAAACTCTGTTTCTGGGAGAAAGAAGCATGCACAATGACAAGGCAGTCCCTGAGATAACCTTTCAAATACATCCAAATAATTTTTCTGGATGAGCTGGCAAGCCCCGCAATCCAGTACAGGCTTCGAAAGCCCTCCGGCACCCAAAACACAAAGTCACTAACCCCCCACCAAAATATTTGGCCCTCTTAAGTCTCTTATCTCATCATCACTACAAGTGAAAAGTGATCGTGCATCAATTGGGATGGGCATGTACATGTACAACACCTCACCTATTGCTGCATTTGTTTGTTTGCATTGCAGTCCCTCCCTTACCAACAAAATAGATACTGTAGCCTTCAAGTGTCCCACAATCACACAGAGGATTTGTTTGGGGCATTCCTTGCATCCCAGTAGGGATTTTGGCGGCTGCTTTTTCAGTGGGATTTTAGGCATACCTTAAGGGGAATGAGTCGTGGGTTTTCAGCAGAGGGTAAAACTTGTCAACTGTTTTGTGTTGACTGCTTGCATGCACGTCATTATGCATCACTCCCACAAATATCCCTGGGAACAAAAAATGTGGTTGCAGACGCAATCGGTACAGGTGTCCACCCCCAAAAATGTCTTTATAAAAAGCGCAGCGCACCGTCTTGTCAATTGATATTCAATCATCAGTTTAAACCCTAACTCAGATTAAATAAGCATGCTGGGGCATCCCAACGTGCAAGCTAACCCCTAAACCTATTCTTAGACAACTTCAAGTCGGAAGCGGGAAGACCTTTAGTTCTGTAAGCACCACAGGAAACTGCTGGCACAAATAAGAAATGTTTTGACAAATTACGGCTCCCCTAGGCACTTCCCTCTCACACCAAACTACCCCCACCACTGTATCAATTACACGCACTGCCGCCTTTTCTTTCATCTACGGTCAATCTGGTGGTTTGCAAAAAGTCAGAAAGCTTCCAGATACATGATTGTCTGTATACAAACCTACACTTGTGGCAATAATTTGCATGCACTTCAGGCATAACAAGCAATAAATATCTCACAGGACTTAATCTGAATGACATGTGCTTTTACAAAGCATGTCAGACACTTTCTGCATTTTTACTTAGATATTGTAAGTCAAATTTGAACCACTTTGTTTCGTTTTTGTGAGTTTTATGAGCGGTTTACATTATAGTTATGAAAAGACATCTTCTTTTGGGGCCAATCAGTAAGAGAATAGCTTTGCACTACGTACATGTATGTCATTATGTGTTTGAGTCACAGAAATAAAATAAGAAGTGCATTTTTTTTTTTTTTTAAAGATGTTCATCGTGACATTAGAGAGAACAAATTCCCAATTTCAAAGGGAAAGTTGACACAAACTGCTGAAAGCAAACTAGCACAAAATATGGAATGCTCATATAGTTGAAGTCATTGAAGTCAAATGCTTCTGAAGTTCTTAAGAAAACAGTTAAAAAGTAACTGAATGGAAACCTTAATGTATGTCTGGAATGTATGGAACACTTGACATGGCTGCTCAGCAAATCTAACAATGTCTGATACTCCCAATTGTGACGTAATACATGCATTTGGAGACAGTTATTCTTTGCTCTGTGATCCACATAATGCAACTTTTATTTGATTTGCAACAGACCATAAGTGATGTGTGTAACCAGCAAACAGAACAGAAATGGATAGAGGTTCTACTTGGACAAACTAGGGTACAAAGAAACAAAGTGGCTTAATTAACAGTTAAGCTACATTTGTCACAAAGGGCCCCGCTAAGCTTTACCTACATGTATACGCTTTGTTGTGCCAACACCGCACGTATGCTATGTAAAGAATACATTATCATCAAGTAATAATATCACTAAAGCCCCCGACAATTGACATAGTGGGTGGCATATGTGGTCAGCCTTTCAAACTTGGACGATTGCACTACCATGTGTTGGTTCTACTCTTAAAATGCCAGCATTGGTTAGCCACAGCTCTGTCCGATTAACATACTTGGGCAAGTTAAAGTTGGCTTTTGTCACACCATTGCAAATGCTCCAGTCATAGTGTTTTTGTTTTTTCCAGGACATAATTCTGTATGGAATTTCAGTGATGTCCGTCTTGACTACAAGATCATCACAGTAATTATAAACAACATCAAAGCAGTGTCTCTAGGGTGGACATATTAACTGAGCAAAGCTAGATACATTCTTTACCAAAAACAAACAAATTGTCTGGGGGAGGGAAGGGGGGCAAGGAGCAAGGACACATCAAAACAACATAACCCATACATTTGGCATTTGCCCCCCTCCCCCATTCATTCCTAAATGTCATCCCCCCCCCCCAACACACACACACATGTGTAACAGCATGTATAACTTGTTGCATTACTTCAGTAGTAATTCAATTTCTCTAGACGACTTCCACTTTCCACTCTAAAAGCAGCATAAGAAATTGGTAGCTGCCTGACAGGCTGTTTGCAAGTGTCCAACAAATGTTCTAGGTCTAGCCCAAAAGAGTTCACCTGAGCAAACAAGTCAGTTCACAGTAGCAACAGGAGACTAACACCGACAAAGAAGTTGCTACAGTTACTGACCAGGGTGCCTTTCCAAGACACCTTAGCAGGTGGAGATGAACTTAGTGTAGGGAAAGGAAGTAAGGAATACACAGGTGTAGCATTATGACTTTCAGTCCTAGCTGTGACAAAAAGACAACACTTGTGGTTTATTATTTATAAAAAGATAACCATGACACATGTAATTGTAGGGTATGCAGATAAGTTCCCTCTTACTAGACATGTTAATTAAACAAGCAATCAAACTTTATTTATTTGTTTGACAGTGGATTGTGTGGAACTTCTAATTAAACTTGCAGGACTCAGTATACTTCTCTATAGTATACTACAAGGTGCAAATACTGCGCATATTGTGGTGGTTGACATTGTTCAAGGTTGTTCCCTTGTTATGAAAAGAGTCTTGGTAGTCACTGTTGTGCAGAGCATGATAAAAACATGTACATGTCTTCCCATACTCAACTCTTTATCTTCAATAGATGTACAAAGTGATGTACCATACTGTTAAGCACCTTGTTTCTTATATAGCTCACTTGTTTAAGAACCTTGCTTGCATGGAAAGTGGTGTTTTTGTTTGCAGGGTGAAGGAGGCTTGAACACAGATAGCATACAAGCCTCACAAGCCAAAAATAAAAGGGTTCCAGGTAGGGTTTAAAGCTACCCTCTGAGGCCCTGTAATTGCTGATCCCCCTGTTGTTCCAGAAGGCAACAACAAGGGATTAGCTTTTGATTCTTCAATAGAGGCGGAGAGACCCACAGGTACAACTAACCCAGAGGGGTAAACACCTTCTAACTGAAGGGTGTCTCCATAGGATAAGACATGTTTGGTGCCATCTTGAAGCTGTGGCAAGATATTTTGTAAGTACCACTGTACATATACAATGTGTCAACACTTCTAAGAATGTTTCTTTTTGCTGGCCAGGGACTTCCAAATTGCCTGGGAAAACTTTCAGATTGCAGTTGCAACAATGAATCTCAATCAAAAGATCAGTAGCAAAAGTTGAATTTTCGTTCTCACAAAGTACATCATGCCAAGCCTTGTGTTGAACAAGAATTGCATTTTTTCCCTTGGTAAAATGCACATAATTCTACTTTGAAAAAATGTAATTATCTAACCCTGTGCCTTCGCATGAAATGTGCACTTTACACAACAACACAAGGGGAATCTGGCTCCTAAAATGGCACCAGTAAAAGATTTATCTTGGGTGATGCCATCAGGGTTTTTGGGACACTATCGGTGTTTTAAGAGTTGAATTTGTTTTACTTAGGTGGGTCTTTATTATGATTTGTTTGCAACATCTTGCAGTCAGTTTGTCGCCGATCACTACTCTGTGTATAAGTACTCACTAAGACTAAGCTTGAATCGTCCATTGTTATAACAACTTTAAAAACTCAAAAATAAAATAACCACATGTGCAGGTATTAAATTAAAAAAAAAAAAATCAAATATTGGCAATACTTATTTTGAAGTCTAATGTAAAAACAATTTTGCGCCAGAAGTTGCTACAGTTACTGACCAGGGTGCCTTCCCAAGACACCTCAGCAGGTGGAGATGAACTTAGTGTAGGGAAAGGAAGTAAGGAATACACAGGTGTAGCATTATGACTTTCAGTCCTAGCTGTGACAAAAAGACAACACTTGTGGTTTATTATTTATAAAAA
>JAUELU010000091.1:3246507-3270308 GCA_032357145.1 Evasterias troschelii
CTATTGCTCATTACCAAGTAAGTTTTTATGCTAACAATTATTTTGAGTAATTACCAATAGTGTCCACTGCCTTTAACCGTTTTAGAATAAAAGACTGACACATCATTGATTGATAGCCCGTCTAAAAAAACAGGCTCCCATTTCCTAGAAAAAAAAGGAATTAATTACGATGCATCTGTGTTGGATGGCATTTAGTCTATTTAGTCTAAAAGGGTCAAGCTGAAAAAGTTCAGCCACCATTTAAAAAGCATTTATATTGACATTAAACATGATTGATGTTGAAATGTACAGCATAAATATATATAATTACCAGTGACATTAATGAATCATTGCCACTGAAATTTATAATTTAGTAGTATGAAACTAGCAGGAACATTTTCATCTATAAAAGAAAGACGTAAAAAAGAGCAACTGAAGTCAGATTCAGATAAAGGGCCTTGTGCACCACCACAAGAGGGCGCTGTCATATCTATCTTTACACCGAGAGGACAAGTGGTTGAACACCACATGCTGCACTATTTTCTGAAATCACATAAGTTGAGTGTAGTATGGGTGTCATTTAATTGCATTACTAAAAAAAGTCATAACAGCGCCCTCTTGTGTTCACAGTTAATGTTGTTTGCAGAAGCTCAGTCAATATTGTTACATGAAAATGGCCTACTCACAAAACATTGATATCAAATTTAATCCCTACAGGTCCTGAAAAGCTTTCCTCTCAGTTTGTAACTTTGAATAAACTTTGTGCACCAGACTACAAAGCTGATGGCTCCGTATAAGCCAATGCTATTAATACCTGGTAGACTCCATGTCCCCCACAATGTTTCCACCTAAATATAAACTATACCGATAAATTAGAATATTGTGTCAAGCACCGAGTGGATTCATAGCCAGAACCCTTCTAAAAATTGTACAAGTAAAAAGCACTAAATCTTTAACTCATCCCTAAGTCCATGTTAAAGACTGTTTGTTTTTTCAAAATTCCGACCTTATCTAATATTTGAAAACAACCATGAGAAAGAGAACAGAGAAAGAATTTGAACTGAGTTGATAAGAGGTTATTAATTTTCAAATGAAGCAAATAAAAAATATTCTAATCACATTACGTTGTGTGTTGACTTCCTATTGGGGGTTATAAGACTCTGTTTTATGTACAATATTTTAATCTGTACAAGGTTATATAATATAAATACTATACATATATTTAGGGTTCACTGTTATTAACAGTGCATACAATAAAATATACCTGAGTACATGTACATATAGATACATCAATGTTTGTTTATACATACATTTATACTGTTGTTATGTACATACAGATTTCAATTTGAATACTGTCAGACGATGGTCAGACATTCTTTGTGTAGTAGGCCTAGCTTGTTCTTGAAAGTAGAACCAACTTTAACAACTGTAAATGTGGAATTTGAACCACTCATGTAAAATCATCATATAGAAATTCTTCGATTAACATACAGGTTTAAAGAAGTCCTGAACTTTACTCATGAACAGTTCCTGTTTGTAGCTAAGACGAAAAGCATTCTGCTCAAATCATGTAAACAACGGTAATTTCGTTGATATAATTCATATTGATATCTAATTCACAAATTCCGAATGTAATCCATCGTATTGAAGAATCACTTGGTGATTCAGCATTGGCTGTGTCAATTGTACATTGATCACATTAACAAATGTCCGTTCAAGTCTTGACAGTGCAGTCCTCTCTCAACTCTAGCCTCAGGCACTAAGCAGCTTCGTCACATTATCCTAGTAGTCTTCAGACTTTGGTCTCAGGACCCTCAGCTTCGTGGATGTACAAATCCCGAATCTTTCCCACCAGTCTGGCCATGATGTGCCCATAGGCCTTGTTGTACCAATCAACTGTCCGCCCCTTGGTGTCTACTCGACATATGTGTGTAAGACGTGATTTTCCAGACCCACAAGGCTCTATGAGGAAGCGAGAAGCAAGGACTGTACCCCTTACCCCGCCCATGAGAGGGCCATCCGGGTGCTCTATGGAGGTGGAGACCAGAGCGCACGTTCCTCTTGGCAAATCATTTCTCCATGACCTATAGGTGGGAAATAGAGTTATATTTTTATCATGAGTGGGAACAGAAAGATACAAATTGCTTTCCATGATATAAAAAGCGGTAATAAGTATTCTTTCCTTTTGACATTCTGTGTTGGTTGTTTTCAAGGGTCATCTAAAAGTCAGTCAAAGATAACATGCCGTTAGTCTAAGCCAGGTGCTGGCCAACCTAACAGTTGCCAGGTAGCAGGCTATCCCCTTATCTCACCTAATGGGGAGTCTGGTGCCAGACGGCTGTCTGTGACAATTTGATTAGCTACATTATCTTCCAAGATGGTTTGCAGGTTCCCTAGATAAGTATCATACAATGATTATAAATAAATCTATTGACGTCAAACATTTATGAAGTGTACATTTCTTCAACGTATAATCCCCTACCTGATGACAGTTTATAATTTTACAATGGAACTGTTTACAGAAAGAATTAAAATAACCTTCACCTTCTAGTTGCACTGTGACGGCAATGACAATCAACAACAGTACACATTGCAACAATCCCAGGGATTAATTACTACACCTAACAACAACAACCACATAAGCTTTGAAACAAACAGCTGACCAACACCAGTGTATAAGGTAAACAAACTCTGGTTGCAAAACCCCTGATATAAACACATGACTCTACTCTAAAGCAGACAGCCATTACTTCACATCATTTGGTTTATACCAAGTAATATTCTCTAATTGTTGGTCCCAATAGTATCCTGAGAAAGTCATTACAGACAGATTATTTCAGTTTTATGGGTCTCCTGGCAGGTCTCCTGGCAGGTGGTAAATGTCATCATGTCTGGTTTCTTTACTCACCTGAGAACACAGTAGTCTCTTGAGGGATGAGGCGCCATGGAGTTGACTACATACTGAAAGACCTCTGCCGTCTTTTCCAGAGTCTCAACTGATCGCCACTTAACAAGATCCTCATCCCAAAGATGTCTGCACGCAAAACAAACAAAATCAAATCAGTATGAACACTTAATGGACTGTAAGAATGTGTAATTCAATTCCAGCGTTCAACGTAATTTAATTTGATTTTGAGTCAAGGTGCATATGGGAATAATAATAAAAAATTGGAAGGGAAGTGAAACGAGGGATGACATTTTTGCAAAGTAGTTTGAAATGTTAGCTTTTAAGACTGAGGAAGATTCATACCTTTCTTTGAGTACCCGCTCTAGAATATCAGCTGGTGGAGCACCGATGTCAACAGTACACTTCCATAACCTCAATGGGTGACCATCACCGACCTTCTTGAAGGCGACCTCCACGCCGTCTACTGTTGGACAGATCACCCAGCCCTTGAACTTTTCTCTCGATTCCTGCATAGTGTGTAATCATATCATGCCAGTAAGTACTGGGGAAAAAGATATCTATGACCTCTCTTTATGTTCACCAATACTTGCAAACCTTTTTTGAAATAGAATATGAAATCGGATTGCTTCACAACTTCTTTTAAAATTAGAATTTGATCGATTATAAACTTAAAACAATCAACCCCAAAAGCATGTGCTCAACTCAGATTAACTAGAGTCTGGTTTAAACATCTGAATGCTATTTCAATGCAGGGGATGAGCTGACAATCTTGTGTATTAGCTCATGCCTGATGCTTCGTTTTTAAAGAGCAATAGCACCAAGGTGTTTTCTTCTTTCGTAAAGGACACCTCTTTGGGAAAATTTCAAATTTCAAGGGGCACCAATGCAATGACCAGGGGCAACGGATGCAACTGCCTCTTTTGCCTTCGTGAAGTATCACCTACTGCTATGATAAAAACTCTCAATGCTCGTCATATTTAGGTCCAATCCTCTATCGTCCTCACTGTATGGAGCCAGTCACAATGCAGTGAACAACCCTCACCTTAAGAAGTCCTTGTAGACAGCTTTCAAGATAGCTATCGTAGTTGCCTGATTCATCGCTTCTCTTTCTGCCCAGCTCCTCCAGCTCAACTGGCTCACCCAGATCCATGTATGAGAAGTGACATTTAGTCATCAGGTCTTCTGGCACCTTCACGTCAAAAAAACCCAAACAGAAGAATCATGAGTGTCAGATTCCTTATTAAGTTTGAGAAAAACAAATTAAGGGATAACCACCCCACAAAAAAAAAAATACCCCCCAAAAAACCTTAACAAAAAAAACCCCAAAAAACAAAAAAACTAAAACACACAAAAGAGTTTTCCCACAAGTACAACTTTGCAAACTGTTTGACAACTTTCTTTGAATGTGCCAAAAGATCTGTCATATTTTCTGATGGGAAAACTGTTGTGGTTTCCCCCACAATGACAACAAAGAAGTGAACTCTGCACACTCAATCAGTTCCTTCAGACCTAAGATAACACTTGGGCACTTTTCAAGGATTTCTTGCGTTAAGTCCAAAGATACTGTGTCTTTTTTGTAAAACTGGTTAGAAAAGCTGTTTCAATAATCAGTTAAGTAAGCGTAGAGATTTATGAGGGCTGCTCCTACAGCCCTAAACAAGCAGCAGCCCCAAAATATCCTTCAATGTTGTTGCACATTTCCCGACCAATCCTCATTTCAAAACCAATTTGAAATGACAACATGGATTTGATTAGCGGCAGAGCCACTTAAGCCCCTCAGATAAATAGCACCGACAAAAATAGACGCCACTGAACAAAAATAAAAACCTGTAAAAGCCCTAGCCTAGTGGTTTGATTCATGAGACTCTAAATGTCAGCCAGCCTGGGCGATGCTAGAACATTATAGATCTTCCTTAGCTGTTGACAGATCAACAGAGCAAAGTAGATTGAGGATCTAAAAATAAGCATCATTAGGCCGTGTTCCCCGCCAAACAAACTACCCACAGGCTTATTATATTACGTGTATGAAAGTGCGTTGGTGATCAAACCTTTTAGTTTAGCATGCTGAAAATGTATAATGTGCACCAAGATTGTCAATAGCTAATTGACGTAAGTGTGGCTCCGATATACATTGTGACGTTTGGTACAGGGATAAGTTTCTTTCAGGGTGCATATATTAAGCATCTTGACTTCCTTTTCAGTGTTAGAGTAAAGATTAATGTTACACTGTCGTTTTTTTTAAAGGGTTAACAAACATATTGGTGGCTTGTTTCTAGAAAAGAGAGTTTGACAATGAAGTTCCTTTGTTAGTTAAACAACCCTTTTTCCCCTTTTGAAAAGGGGGAAGGTGTTTTTTTTAACTCACCATGAACAGTTTCTTGACCTCTCTGATCATCAGAGCAAGGCACTCATTCGCAGCCACATTCTCAATCAGTTCTTTTTGGTCAGGTCTCGATGTGGCCATCTTGCGGGCGCGTCGTGGACTGCTAATCTGACGATTGTTTGGGATTGGGCTTTTCCCTAGTTGGAATAAGGATGGGGCAAAGCAAACAGCCAAATTGTATGCAGTCATCTGAAAAGAAAGAACAAGTTTGTATAATAACCTCACAGAAACAAAATGTTTTCTGTTCTATTTAAGGTTATAGAAGCTGAACAAACATAGAACAATGATAACAAGTGGATGAAAAGGATAATCTGTTCCTACAGAGGACCCCAGATTGGTTTAGCCTTAAGAACCCAATAAGCAAGCCTGATTTTACCTGATTCTCGTTAGAGTGTTCTGCAATGTCACTAAGGAATAGCAGCAGGGACTGCAGCACCTCACGGTTCTCATCAGGCATCAGCATGACGGCCGCCTGAATCGCAGACAGACGTAGATCCTTGGGCATGCCAGCTGTAATGACAGACAAATACACAATTGATAAATCAGATTAAGAAAATGCATTCATCATCAGAACAGAAATAAAAGACTTCAAGGGTAGTAATCAGCGATATTCTTGGAACAACAAGCAAGCCCTGGTAATTACACCAAATGGCCACATTATCAAAGGTTTGGAGTCTAAAGATTTGCAAGCTTTTTTGTGGACAGTGAAGTTGGCCATATTAGAGAGGTATCTACATGGCATGTTTTGAATATACGTCATTATATACAGATTGCGTCTATTTATAAAATAAATTTGTTTAAAAACAACGAACTTGTTAAGAAGGGATCATTTCAAAATTGAGATTCTAAAAATGGACTTCTAACTCTTCCTTGCAACCGATTTGTTTTTAACTAGATCCAAATCTCTCCCTAGGTTATTTTCTTGAGGATATAAACTAATATTTGCCCTCCTCGGTTTTCATCCGAAATTTCCATGGAAACGGCAGGGCGTGATGCCATTTAGTCAGAAGGGAATTTGTTCTGACAGGCAGGCTTAGGTTCGCTAATGCAAGTAAACAGTTCCTAGTGTAGAGATCAGTGTATTTAGCGTTGTTAGGCAGATACGTGGGCATTGTAAACAACATGCAGTGCCTGGCTGATATTTACCATCGCCAGGTAAATAGATCTAGCATCTCATGTAATATCCCTTGCTTCATAACAAGGGATAAAAAAAAAGAAAACAAATGCTACCTACGCTTTCCAGAATGCATTTCAATGAATCCTTACTCAAATAAATGCGGATCATTTTACCTACTCTCTGAGTTTGTTTTGAACAGGAATTTAGATTTACATAATTGTGAGGATCAAAGTGTGTGGGTTTTTTCCCATCATAATATTGATTGGTTTTGGCAAGTACAGCTTAGCTTAGATCAGAAATTGCTATACGGAGGAAAAAAAGCTCACCCTGGTCACTTGGCACCTTGCCAATGCTCATGGGGCCTTATGTTTAATTCCTACTGCATGATCAAATCTTTGGGCTGGCTATTCACGGAAATCTACTTCTATTTTCAACTGTGCCCTTGTAAGGTAACAATGTACTTCACTTCGGCAATTTTACAGGCAGAGGTACTGACCCATCACTTCCCAAAGAAAGAAAATACACAAAAAAGGGACGATGCAAAAAGACTCCATCAAAATAGACTGGAACTCATAATAGCATGGTATTATCAAATGCCTTTGTAGGCATAATTACATTTCTAATTTGTTCCCATTGGCAGCAGTAATGGGTGCATCATTTGTACTAAAGCAAGTCATATCTTGTAACGCTCAACAACTAAGGTTCTCTCAGTGGTCGTAAAAACTAATAAAATTGAAGCAAAGAACTACTATGTTAAATACCAATTGGCCCGATTCCGCTATCTGATGATACTTATTTACACACATGTTGATTGGATAAATTCAGAACAGAATCAAGTTAAGGAGGGAAACCTTATCAGATTCGATACTGGTGCAGGGATTCCATCATTACAGTACAGTTAGAAAAACACAGTGGCTATGTAAGTGCTTTAGTATTGATTGAATTCTATGCACATGGTTAAGACTTCCAGGGGGGTATCACTGAGGAAATGTTAAAGGTTACACTATGTTTCCCCCCTTCCACTCTCTGCACGCCAAATGGTAATTAAACACTTTCCCTACCCTAGTTATAAATATCTCGCATATATGTTATATATAGTCCAATTTTTAAACAGAGCCGTCTTATCATAAAAATAGTTGATAAAGCTCCTGTTTTAGGACTAGTGATCTAATGCAAATTGATATAAATGGTAATTGAAAGTACAATACTTTTCCAACTAAAGAGCCAATTCCCAGGTACCCATTTGACCATGAGGACGATCATTTCAGTGATATACATCTGTCCTTGTCATCCCTTTCACCCCTTCCCATGCCAAACCCAATTTGAAGGATGCCAGTTTGAGAGCAACTATCTTCTGTTTCTGCAACTGTGTTCCTTTGAATACTCACATGTGAAAACACTGATGAAGGTATCGGAGAGCTTGGTTGTAACGACAGGTTCAGGGAGATCCCGGAAATACTGCTTCAGCATGTCAGCTACATCATACGACATCATGCCTTCGTAGCTCATGTTATCTACACAATGGTTTCAAACACACAGGAATACAATATCACAACAAACCCCATGCTGCATTAAAATATTATCGAGAAAAATAGAATTAGCTGTTTGCAAACTGCTGAACAACCAAAAGGACCTGTGGTATAAATGCAAAAAATAGATAATGGCCTGCGTATCGACCCTAGCAAAGTCTTTCTCAAAGGCTAAATGATATCCCAACAAACATGTATACAAGCATAATAAGAGCGGTCCAGTGGAAATACATGAATAGAGAGAGAGAAGCAGAAAGCATACAGAAAAAGCAAGAAGTAAACAAAGAAATTATTATCCTGACAGGTATTAATGAGCACCTGAAATCCCAATGGAAATAAAAATATGCACTGCGACATGAAAGACATAAAATGGATTTGAAAATACTTCGCTGGCTGGTACATGTAACTCTGACTCTTAACCACAGACAGACAACTTGTGAAGTTTTAAACCTAATGATTTTGTGAGCAGTTTGCAAAAGGAGGGAATGTAGGCCAACTGAATTGGATCAATGCCAAGGAATAAGATGACATAACGGAAAACAGTGGGCCTTGACTAAGTCTGCAACTTTGTTTAAGGCTACTAATTTGGGAATTCAATTTGGAATAAGACTTCTTAACTCAATCTGACAAGATGATCTCAAGTTCGGAGGACAAAGTCCGGGAAAATTCTGCTTGATATTTGTGGGATTTTTTCTTAAATTTTGTCTTGGAACCTTGCCATGAGAGAATTTCCCAGGGATATATAACATAATCCAGACGGAAAAGATCTAGAGGAATGAAAACGAGAACACCATAAGTCCATCATCGAACTGAGACAAGACATGACTGTAAACTATAACGGAGATCCAGCAATCTGCACTGGTTAACATTTGACATTTGTGGGGGTGAGGAAAAAGATGACGAATGGCCAGTTTACTGAAGAAAGTATGTTCCTTTTTCATAATCCCATCTTTGTGAAAGAGGTATACATGTTGGGCTGTCAAGGGGGAAAAAACCTGGGAATCGAGTGGAATGGATTTTCTAAATCCCATCTGACAAGAAAATCTCGTCAGCTGAGGCGACACTAGCAGCAGTCCTTCTTTCTGCATACCTCAATATATTTATCATCATCATGTCTCCATCAAGTTGAAAACCTGTCAGTACTCTGTACAGATGCGCCCTTAATGTACCATGAAACTGGGTCGGGGCAGGCCCTGAGGGGAGTTGCATTTCATGTGACATTTGTCATGATCAGGTGTATCTTGTTGGCAGTAGGTCACCTGACAAGGTTTTTTAAGGGAGGGAAACTAGGGCAAAAGGACCCGGTGAAATGAACAGAATTGATAGTACTCTTGTTGTAGTTCTTTCACAGTAGGTTTAACACAGCATTGTAAACTCACAACTGACCAATTATATCCCCCCTTCTTTGAGTGTGGTTAAATAGTAAGATTCCCGCATTTTTCTAGTTAATTGGTCAATGGGGTACAACCCTAGACTTGACTCTAAAATAATCACATTAAAACTTTTTAGAGTTTGAAGTTTTAAAGAAATATCAGAAAGCAGAACTTCTCGCATGTATTGTGATAGGAAGACTTATGACAGAAAACATCAAGAAAGACAGATAATTTCAATAGATTATGTACCTGGGTTGCTCTCGTTCAGCCTCTTGAGCTGCTGGATGCGAGATCGTACCCCTGGCTTACGGAAGATGCCCACGGCATCATTGGATGTACGACGGAGGTACCT
Organism: Evasterias troschelii; assembly: GCA_032357145.1. Classification (NCBI taxonomy): domain Eukaryota; kingdom Metazoa; phylum Echinodermata; class Asteroidea; order Forcipulatida; family Asteriidae; genus Evasterias; species Evasterias troschelii. The sequence continues at coordinate 3,256,149 of JAUELU010000091.1, forward strand.
CATAGCATAGAGGATTGTCTGGGGGAGTGGTAGCCCTGTCTGTTGTAACACCTGGAGAAGGGGCACACCAAAGACATTACGGTCCTTGTAGTCCGGGCTCTTTATACGCTTCATGAAGCGTGGCATCATCCTACATGAAAGAAGGAAAATATCAAACTTAATAAAACAAGCGGAAAAGTAGGTCATTTTTAACTTTCCAACAACTAACTTTCTAAAAATTCTTGATTCTCATTTAATCCCGAATTTCATTATGATATCCTCCTTTTTAGTCTGCCTTATCCACTGAATAGTTATTTTTTTCTCCCTCTTCCAACCCTCCATTTTGTCCTTTGTGTTTCTAACTTCTTGTGGTCAAACTAGCCCCTTCCCTCCAACCCGCCCCCCTTGTCTCCTTATTCATTGTTTACACCCTGCTTTTCTGTGTACTTTCTGCTTCTCTCTCTCTATTCATGTATTTCCACTTGACTGCTTCTGTTACCCCTGTATACCCGTTTATGGGTGTTGTGTTGTCATTCAGCCTTTGAGAAATACTCTGCTAGGGTCGAAATGTCAGGCCATTAACTATTTCTTGAATGATTTTTTTGTGCGTGACAATTTATTCTTACCAGCTCCAACCACTGCGGTGTGTGATAGAATGCCTCTCCATCAGTGAGGTGAGTTTAAGAAGAGACAGTTTGCGCAGTATCATCAACTGGCTAACAGACAGACTGGAGATCTGAAACGGTCTGGAATGACAAGAGGAAATATTTGCTTGATCCATTGAGTTAAAATAGCTAAAACCCCATAGCTAAAACCCCATAGCTATAACCTCAGGTCTAAAACCTCATAGCAATTAAAAACCTCATAGCTAGAAACCTCATGGCTGAAACCTCATGGCTAAAACCTCATAGTTAAAGCCTCATAGCTAAAACCTCATTGCTGAAACCTCACTGCTAAAACATCATAGCTAAAACCTTGTAGCTATACCCTTATGTTAAGTGAAAGAAACTAGAACCCAACTTAAGGAGTGCAAACCGTAAAGTGTGGCGATAAAACAGCACCTGCAAAGTTTGCAGAACTGAACTTGTTTGGTCAATATGGTGAGGTACTTATAATACATGTACCAAAGTGCACCGAGTGTCGTGTTCTGAGTGATTTGCTTCATACTACGGTTAATAACCTTGGACTGATCCTGATCAGTGCACTAGGCTCTGAAGTCAACAACAGTGTGCTAACAAAAGTCTGAATAGGACATATGCATGGGAAATATTATGAACTTGTTCTGGTTATCATGGGACCAACCGAAGAAAAACCAACCAATAGATGATTACACTAAACTCTATGTACACTACGGATTTGTGTCAGTCCCAAGACATGAGTTCAATAGCCCAAAAAAGGTATGTAAAAATACACGCCAGCCCTTGAAGTACCCAGGATGAATATATGCCAAATGTGGGATTTATTTGCTTGTCATACAAACTGAAAGAAAAGCTGTGGTACGGGGAATAGCTGCTAAGTGGCAAACCATAACAAGAAACGACCCTCCAAAACATTCTCAGGTGTGCCTACATTGTGTTTGAGAGGCTTAAGTTGAATGTTTATAGTTTAAAAGACAAGTTCTCATTTTGAAAGCTAAGGGAGTGCAGTGCAGCACTTGCTTTGAGCAGAAATAAAAAAAGCACTCCCCAAAGTTGAAATCTTACATGTGTAATTATTAGAGTCCAGGGAACTGTAAGTCAGGCCAAAATGCTTGAAAGTTTTACGACTACATCATGAAAAAACTGCCTGCTTTTTTTAAAAGTCGGGATGTTTGATTACAGGAACCTTTGAACTCATCCGGAACTGTAAATAGCTCCAGAGCTAAACATAGCATACCATCCATTTCAATGTATTTCAAGGTTTCCCCCAGTAGTTTGTTATTGTTATACTCGTTTTGGTCCATATAAATGAACCTTTGAAATGTCAAAACACTAGAAATAAATCACTGACATTTGATATCCAAACAGAAAAGCCACTTAAATTGTATTTTGTGAGGAGAGGACCTACAAAAATATTTGCGCTGAAGTTGTTTGGTTCAAATAACAATTGGTATGTTTGAAATAGACATATGTGCTGGCAGTAATGCAGAAGTGCAATTGCGTTGTGCTTTGCAGCAAACAATTTGCTATACATCACAATATTAATACCTTTTTGCTTATACGATTTTCAATGCTGCTTAGTGAACATTTCTGGGTTATTTAAAAGTTCAATTAAATCTTACCTTGAATTGAGACTAGGCCTATGAGACTTCTGGAAGCTGTGCCATCTGATCCTTGGCCTTTTGCCACTGTGATGAAACAAAAATAAAAACAGATCCAAATAAGAATTGAGAAGAATTATAACAAGAAGTGAGAAATATCAGAAGGGAAAGGTGAAGAGGGAGAAAGGAACATGTGATTCTTCTAGACCTACAACACAAAAAGGGTCACTTCAAATTTGATGAACACAATTAATATTGCGACTAAGAATACCAAATAAATTTGTGTGTAAATGTTGACAATATTGAAATGGCAAAAATCTGTATTGATTCTTTCAGGAAAAACCTAGATTCTTTGTTGATTTTAAACCAGAAATAGTTCAGGAAATAGTTTACATGATTCAAAAAAAAATGTTTTTGACCCTCTCATCATGGGTAAATTTGTAAGGTGCATCCCTTAAAAGTATGTTATCAGTAAAAACAACATCTGTACATGTCATCATCATTGGCAGCATCGCCAGTAAACATTGCACAAACGCATATCAGTCTGGATGAGTCATTTTTAATGTCACTATAAACCCAGCCATTTATTAGCTATTTGACATTAGCTCCGTCCCAAATTGATGTCTCCAGCATGTGTCGGGTCCAAATGCCATGGAGTGTGTTTTTTAAATTACAATGACTGATATGGAGAGTGATATTAAACGGGATGATGTCGGAGCCATCATCAAGCCCCCTCTGCTCTCGGTCTATGGTGAACCATACACCGTGCTAGAATAGAATTGTTACCGTCGAATGTAGAGAAAGAGAGCAAAGCATTGAGTGATATTTAGTGTCTGCCCTTGCAGGAATTCTCATGACCCTTGCTGACAATTTTTAGGGCCAAGTAAATGTAGGGCGGTTCAGAAGAATGACTATTTAGTTTAGTGAGGTTGGACAAGAGATTTGAATGGAAAAAGGAGAGGACAGCTTCATATAGAAAAAATAAAAACAATCATCAGGAAAATTGGAAGTGTCAATATTGCCAAAGAAATGGAGAATTAAATGTATTCATTTTTAAGGACTCCTTAAATTAACATAAAACAGCCACATATTTTGTTACACAAAACTTTGGTTTCATCATTCTTTTTTGGGGGAACGAGAAAACCATAGGATGATTGTGCAGTTTGGACACCCACTATGACAAATGGATGACATTTAAAGAAAATAAAAGCTGTTGACTTGATGCCATCACTCTGTTTCAGCGAAAACAAAGAATGACGCAAAATTCCTGAATGACTGAAGCCTGCTGTTTTTCGTTTCACGAGACAAAGGGAACGTGCGTAGCGAAGAGCTATTGTCATATTTGTAGTTGATTTGTGGCCGAGTAATAAAGAGTCACTGTCACGATCAAGGCCGCCAGTCTATGAGTCAGTGAGCAGCTCATTGGTTTTCCAATCACTGAATATTCCAGTCAGTCAATTTACATAAAGGAAGGAGCTACCTTGACACACTGTGTACTGCGTATGTAAATTCAATTAAAAATGCAGTTCATGGAATATGTTAATACTTTGATCACGTTTCCAAACAACTATGATCACTTCTTCTTGAGGGATTTAAATCCTAGATAATTTACAATCTAATTTTACCAACTTTGGTTTAATCAAATTTCCCGCCCAAGGACACGTCCAGTGCATGCAGCTTATGGGAAAGTACAAAAACTCAATTTTTCTTTTCACAACCACAAAAACATGTTACCCGGATACCGATTCAAAATTATACACATAACAATTTTTAATCCGTGGCTAGGCCACAAAAAAGAAACCATGTTTCCACAAATTCATCAAAGGGTTCAAGTTCTTGCATGAACAAATTAAATAAATACAAGTGCACGAAGAAATCGACAATGCGCCGGTACTCTGGCCGCCCATCTGAAAAGCCTGACCCTAAGCCACAAAAAATCTCATTACAAACTCATTTCATGGTTGCATAAAGATAGAATTAGAAGCCCTGTGATGTACCTATGCCCACCCTCAGGCTATAGTTTCACCTGTCTACATGTAACAGGATTTCAAAACAAGATGAACTCAATAAAGTTGATCGACAATTCTCAGAAAAAAAGAAAATGTCACTGGTCACAGGGACTTCATCTGAGTAGGGGGGCCTGTTATTCGTTTAATTGAGGAAATGCTATTCCTGTGATTATTCCATTTGGATGTTATTTCCACGGCAGATCTAGTGGCTTTGGGTAGGTGGTCAACATCCTGTGCTGTACTGTGAAATTTCACAGCACACTTTACTTAGAAGAAAGTCACCTGGACCTTTGCCAGTTGCATAATTGACAGGATTTATGAAGCCAGGAGCCATCTCCATCCTTAAGCTGATTATTCAGATCTCTCATCAATAATGTACATTTACTTGAATAAACATCAAAGGAGATAATATTTTGCTGAAAGAACTATTGCTATTGGTTAACCATGGCGGAAGAAAAACAAAATTCACTGATTGGCACCATACCAAGAGATTATTATCACTCAGAAAAGAAAGTGTCTGTTTTAGTAAATTTACAGTGACTGATAGCATTTCGTAGAAAATCTTGACCCCAAGAAATCTGTTGTTTGTTTACCTCTTTTCTTTACAGTTAAAGAAAACCTCAAACTTTCCAGTGATAATATCTCAGTCCAACAACAAGCCTTTTGGCATTAAATCTTCACAAAACTTAACACATCAGACACAGAACAACATTTCTGATGTGAGATGACTTTATTTGTGTAGATTTTCTTGTCCATTATCAGGGATTTTGGAGACCACTCTCAGAGCAGTCAATGACCAACCTTGTATTGTTGGAAGGAAACGGGGAATTTACTCACACCCTTTGATCACATGACTCACTGATAGGGGACACCCACATTGCTGCTGTAATATGTATGCCTACATGTATGTAATTATGACCACTACACTGACCAGTGACCACTAATTATGGACACTGGACTACCCCCACAAAATATCCTCAAGTTTCAAGAGTGACATGCAACTGACTAATACAACCATCATGAAGGTTACTCAGAAATGAACAAAGAAACACAATAACGATAACAGTCAGACAGCATAGAGGAACACTGACTAGGATTCCTGCAACAAAGAAAGGTTACATATTATTATCCTATGACTTCCGTTTTACAGTCTTTCTTAAAACAACATTACATCAGAGGAGTGTTTTGATAAAAGTAATCACAAATGTCTACTCTGTCTGACTCCTCTACACCAACCCCTGGCAATCAAGGATATCAATGAAGAATGTAAAAATATAATACAACTAAGATGTAGCTTGAAGTTGCAGGTCGTCAAGGGATTTGATTGATGAGGCGCAATATTTCAAGCTACAATCAAGTTAATTAATTATTTCCATAGAATATCCTTCTGCCTCCCTCAATATAGACAGATGAGTCACTCATCATGCTATATATAACAATTCTCAAATCAAATATAATAAATTAAAAAAATTTTTTTTTTTTTTTTTTTTTTTTTTACATAACAAAAAATTAACATTCAAGAAAAACTTCTGGATCTATGAAGGAGGTTAAGTATACCAATTGTACATGATCTTGAAACAAATTACTGATATGATCATTTGAAATAAAATATGCATGTATAGTGTTTACATGAAAGAGTAATTTGGTTATATACAAATATACCAGCCTTGTTTCAGCAAAGTTATGTAATAATAGGATAAAAGAGGGTCATTGTATAGACAAGTCTATACATTTTAAGAGAAAAAAAACCCCAATTGATTGTCCACACCTTCCTGTGATTAGTTCCCGCTTTTGCTGTTCACAGAAAAGTAAAATAATACTAGCTGCAAATAAACAACCACAAGGGTATTTCCTGTGGTTTTCTCTGCTTTAGTTGCTCAGAAATCTACTGAGAAAACACAGCATGTTGTAAGCACATGGTATAAAGCATGACTGTGTGGTGGATTATGTAATGTGACTGATGACTCATCAAGGCTGTTGGTAAACAAAACGATTGTTCCACCTTCACAGGAGTAGTGGGGGCTGTCTATTTCTGGAAGTCACTAACCTGTAAGAATAATCGGTGGTTTCCCCCCCTTCACGGCATGTGATTTTCTTTCTGTTTCACCCACAAATGTATCACAGGAAGCAGTAACAAATAGTCTACTTTATTCTTTGTACCAATTTCCATTTAATCTTAACCACTTGGTTTTGATCACGAAGTCACTATCTGAACAGTCAAACCAATTACAAACAGGACCAAAATGTTTCCCTTTACAATCATCCCTCAAAAACCCCCACATAAATCATTAACTTGTGTGAAACTAATCTTCGAACCAACCAATCATATTCAAGTAGTAGAGTACAGACTGAGGAAAAATGATTTTTGGAACACGAGAAGATAACTATTTGGAAGTTGAAAAGGCTTGTGCCGACGGTTGTGCATTCTACAGTCACAATGAACATGCGTAGGCGTTAGCCCCGAGACCACATTTCATACTACAATGTACATAACCAGTATTCTTATTCTTGTATTACTTACAATTTTGTAATCCAACAACAACTGAAACAGTGCCATCCATTTCAAGACAATTATGTTTAATGAACTTAGGATGCCAGGCTAAGTGGTCAGTCATACAGGGTAGGGAATTCAGACACCGCAGTACAGTGCCAATGTCTTGCGGTTTTATCACATGCCAATGCCTGGTATCCTGGCTCCATGGTACATGTAACTATGACGGAACGCCCAGTCAAGACAGAGAGGTGTCTTGAGTACGGAACCTGTAGATGCCTTTTTTTTCCATCCAATAATATAATGGCTGATAGATATATAAATTACTTGTCCAAATACATTTAATAGGCATTTTAAACTACATAATGAAGATCTTTATTGTTAAAGTTTGATCTTTACTTTCGGTTTTGTGTGTGGCCCGTGATCAGACATGGGTAAATTACGGTGAAGGCCAATGAACCTATTTTATTTGTCACAAAGTCAGTGATTTACTGCATCAATACCTACAATCTACAACCAACAGACTTGGAGTATGCACTTCCATTAGGCTGGCAAAGGGACCGTGATGATAGTAAATGGAGACTCACTGTGTGGATGGGGGAAGCCAAGGATGCTGACCAGGTTATGCTATGGTCACTGACCCTATGACCAGAGCACACTCCAAAGACCAAGATCATAGAAATATCTTGGATATCTGAATATGTACATCATGGCTTAACAATGAGTATCAGCTTTCAGTCTGCTCCTTGAATCCTTTCTGCACACAGGAGTCCATTCCAAACCCTTGGTAAGAAACTCCAGTTGTTGCTGTTTGGGAAATGGATTATGGGGCCTGGATATATTAGTGTGTGGCCTTGTGTACATAGCATCGCTGAGACTAGCAACATTGCCAAAACAAACCAACCCATGAAAGTCTGTTCTAAGAAAAGGTTGTGCTCTCTTTCAGTAAGATAAGTGTACACACTGCTCTTTTAAGTAATTCACTGAGGTTCTAAAAACATGAGTAAGGGTCAAGTAGTGCAATTGACGTCATTGATTTCCTGCAGACGCTGAATTTCCCAAATTTGTTGCCGCCGGAGGAGAAATCAAACACAGCAAGCCTGTTTGAACTTCCATAAGCATAATTACAAACTGTAATAAGCAAAAACCTTGACTAATTGATCTAAATTTAAAGCAGCTAAATTTAGACAGGAACTTCAAAACATACAATGAGCTAATAAATAGAACGACACACAAACAGGATCTACACATCTTCACAACGCCCTGCCTTTCCTCTCTTCATTCTTACCTGTTAGGTCTGGTGAGTGAGTTGCCTACGCCAGAGTCTCTTCGCTCCCTCATTGTTGCAGCTGTGTTTGCCACATCTAGATTATCGTTGGTAGATACTGTCACATCAGCTTCACTGGCTGTAGTAGTATCCTGACTGGTGGACAGGGTGCTTAGCCCAAGATCCTTCTGGGATTCTGAGTGGGTCAGCTGGGGAGAGGGAAGGGGTGAGGGTAAGGGAGAAGCAAATGTCGACGAGACTGGAGAGCAGATTGGTGATGACACTTGTGATGAGACAGACGACACACTTCCTTCATCTGTAAAAAATAGAAAATCAAGAAATGAATTTCAAATGAGTGGATTAATGATGCAGTTTCCTGCTCAGTTTATTTCCTCGTAACGTGTTTAAGGACCAATAACTTTTTGAAAACAAACCACAATTTTTCTTGGAATCCGACACGCATATCCTTCCTTTTGGTTTTAAAAAGTCCATCAGTGATGCAGTATTGGTGATGAAATAAACATGTCGCTGAACATCCCATCAGTGATGCAGTATTGGTGATGAAATAAACATGTCGCTGAACATCCCGTAAGAGAAGGCACTGCACTACTACACCACTACGGGAACAGCAGGAAAGTCCGGATGTGACTGGTTACAAAAGCTATTTATACAGTACTCAATGACAATTTAAGAGTACTACTCAAGTATATAATGTATAAACCGCAGATCCCATAGTAATCCCCTGATTATAACTCTGTAATATGAAATGTAGTCTTTACATATGTAAAAGTGCTCATTGTTGAGCCTTGCTCTACCGATGAAGCCAACACTAAACACTGGCGTTGAGACTGGTGCCAGGAAACTGACAGCCATATGAATGCGGGCAATGTCAATGTCATCAAACTGACCAAAGCAAAAGTATCTGTAAAAACCATCAACAGGGCATTACCCTGAGCCTGAGCTAAGAAAGATAACCTTTGGTTGAACTCTTGACATTTCAATTACTCCTAATTTTATAAGCTGCTTTATATTATTTCGAGATTCAATGTAGGCATACATCAGTAATTTATAATTAGAAGCTTCTCTTCATATTCTGGTTGTGTACTACAATTTATTTCACATTGCAACCCTACAAACGTTAGCATTGGACGATACATTCAGGAAGGGACAAAAGGGGGGGGGGGGGACAAAAAACAAACCAAAACTAGGGAAACTGGGGTAAGTAAAAGAACAATACCCGACAAACAATTCTCCCACTCCCACTACCACTCCCACCAGTGGAAAATATAAATGACCTACAATGAACTCACAGAGTAAAGGCAGAAAGTGAGCTTTTAAAAGAGCTTAGCCCCGAAACTTCTTTTGTAAGCTTGCTTTGTATCCAGGCTCAATCAGTCATTTTTCAGTGTCATAACCTCTCAGGGGATGCTCATACAGTAAATCATACGCATCAGACCTGGGCATTATTGTTCACTGCAGCTCATTTCTCTTAAATCTTGTTTTTAACACTTTTTTGGACCTGAGCATTGCCATAAGCAAGGTTTTTTTTCTAAACTAAACTATAGCATGGGAAAGAAAATAAACCTGAAAGCCAGCTCGATATCATTACAGTTTTTCAAAATTGATCTTTAGGGTTATTGTACAGTGTATCATTTATGCTCAAGTTTCACCACACACAAAATGAACTGTTGCATAAATAATCCAACACAGAAACCATACCATGACCTTACAGTGAAGTCAAGGTTATATTATGAATGGGCGGGTTCATTTACCAGCCCCAGAGAGGGAATTAATTAGCCTGTATATATTGTTTTACCAGAAATGCATATCTGTACACAATCATTTTATCAGTCATATGATGGTCTGATAAGTTTTGTTTCGAGCATAGAGCAATTTTCTATGGTTTAATCGGTCAGGGTTTGAATAAGTTTCCACAGTATCAAAAGTCAAGGTGAGGTGGGAATAACAAAATCAACTATAATTTATAAAACATAATACATTTTTGTATACGCAGGGTCAAGGTTGATGGAGCTAGCAGATTTGAGGATGGTTTCAAAGCATTACTTGTCAACATTCCCTTGATTCATTTTCCTGAAGAACACTTAGTTTTGCAAACAAACTTCTTAAAAGCATGGGGGTGGGTGCTGCGGAAGGGTGATAAATTAAGGAAACAACTTCAAATTCAACAGTCTGAAAACACCATGTGCAGCATCATTACTTGTCACTGGTGACTGTGTAGTTGATACCAGTGACTTGACTGCTGGAATAATGAGTTTCATTTTGTCTCTGTCAACTCTCATACCAACCCCTCGTAATTTCTGATTTTGGGTGTTCAATTTAATCCAAGGGTACACTGTGCATTTGTGTTTCATGTCACGTTCAAGACCTACAAGAAAGTACACACTGTCTGACCTGATACAAGGACAACATAACACAGAAAACCATCAATCTTTATATCTTGGAGGGCAAAGTCGTTTTAAAGACTTTTCTAATGAAATTTGTGGTAATGACTTTTTATTTATAGTTAGGCCCTATATACAGACTTAACAACACCTTTTAAGTCGTTTATAAAACCAAAACTACCCAATACAATAATCAATGAATGAAAGGTTTAAAACTAACCTTTTCGAAGGTTCTCCTGCATTTCATGAAGACTCTGGTTGATCCCATTTAGCAGAGATTCCAACTCTGTGTTGATCCCATCCAGTTCTGGGTCTGCTGCCTCAAACCTTGTCACATTCTGGACCTGCATGCTGCAGGGCCGTGTGTCCGGCAGGCTGTTGCTGCGAGTCCTCTTGCGCACCACAGGTACTGTCAGATGATCCTCATCTAAAGTTTTCTCAGCCACAAGAAGTTTTGTAATACTCGATAGAATATCCTGTTTTTCTGTTTCAAACTGAGTCTTGGAGATGGCCTGCGTCATTTGCTGTGTTGGGGAAAGTGGATTGTATTGGGTAGATGTCGATGGACGAGCTTGGCCTGCTGTGGTTTGATCTGATGGGTGACCAATGTTTTTCAGGTTGTATATTTGTCGCAGGAATTCACACTCTGCAACTGCTATCTGAGCATCGGAGACACGCTCACAGCTGGAATGCAATGTTCTTGGGACATTTCCGTAGACGCTGCTGTTCCAAGGAGATGTCATCTTGACATTTTGGGGTGACAGCAGCTCTTCGCTTGAGCTCCAAGGAGCCATTTTGTCTTGGCAAGATTGGCACTGGCAGTCAGAGGTACAGCTACAACTCAACTTCCTCTCAACCGTTCCCGGAGAGGATGCAGGTGAAATGTCCATCTCCAAAGATTTGTCAGGACTGAGTTTGAACACCCCTCTGCCCTCGTCATTGTTATTCCTCACATCTGAAAGAGTCAGTTTGTTGGTAAGAATGTTCATATGAGCCTCTTCCAGTTGTCTGTAGAACTCCCTGTCGATTTTCCTGCTCACCATCGGAGAGCTCGGCTCTGAAAACACCCGTCCTTTTCTTTTCTCAGAGTTGTTCTTTTCACTTGTTTGTGCCCTCCTCCGCATTGCCGGAGGTGTGAGAGGTGTAAACCGAGGCATGGGAGGTGATGCAGATTTCGACCTCCTTGCCTGATCCAAGTCAATGCAATTGAAGAGTTCTATTTTGTGTTTCAGAGTTCCTTGGTCATCCACTATTGGTTCGCTAATCACAAGCGGCTCCCTGTGGTCCTTTCCTTTTTTACTGCCACGCACGCTACCTCCACGCTTCAGCTTCAAACTGTCCAACCTCTTCAGGAAGTTCTTGGCTCCTTTCATTCGATCCTTTGAGCCCTGTTGCTGTACCTCCTCAGATGCTTTCCCCTTTCCCATGATGGGTGAGGAGATCTCAATGATAGCATTCCGAGGACTCTCCTCCTCATCTCCTGGCATTAACATGATGGGGGAGGATGGTGGAGTTCTTGGGGTTGGACTTAAGCTGCGGTTTCCTGTAGATGCCGAGCAAGTGATTTCAGCAGAGCCTTTGCGTTTAATGCTATATGTCTTATGGATTACAGCAGGGCTGTCAAAGCTGCTCGCACTGGTATATCCCTCGTTGTCAGTTGTCACCAGACTATCCCGACTGCTGCTATTCAGCCTTGTGGTATGGGCATGTGTGAGGGTCGGGGAGCCTTCAGCAGAGTTTGATCCTACAGTATCTGGTGAGTGAGGGGGAAGTTCGTCGTCGGTCATACGGCGAGACCACCTCCGACTGCTGCGAGTGTATTTCCACTTGTTACTGATTGCACATTGGTCCTCTTCATCTGATTCATCACCCTGAACAAATTAAAAACACACAATAAAACCACAAATTAAGAATCTACAATAAAACAAACTTAAATGGTTTAAGTTTCTACAAAATTTAGGCATTGCTGTAGTTACTGGCAAATCTGGCCTTTGAAAATAATCTAAAAACTCAGGATCTGTCCAAGTACGTCACATTAATTTTTTTTTCCAGGTCAAATACAGTAAGCTCGGACAGCACGCTTAATGACTTTGGAATATTGAGCCAACCACAGATAAAAACAACTCTAATCAGCTAAAACCCACTGACGAAAGTTTAGCAGAAACAGCCTGTGCAAGTTGTGCATGACAGAGCACCTTTCGACCACAAAATTGACAAAAGAGATAGTGGGGGTATCAAAAGCAAAGTATGCCAGGATACCAAAATGGTAAACACACAGAGCTAGAGTACCGCTATCAATTTATGAACTGTCCAGTGTCATATCATAATGGATGTAATACAAGACCCTGGTAACTATAGCATCAAAATTACCCCCTATCGGTTTACTTTGAAGTTCTTGTCAAGTTTTTTTTACGACCAATAGTTTCATGTCAATCTCATTGGTTTCATACAAGTTGCAATCAAAGTTGTGGGTTTGAATAGGGGGAGAGCTGAACAAAAAAGTTCGAAAGTCGGAAGTTCAGTTTGAAAGAGAACGTATAAACCCATGCTTTTGTTCTGGAACAGGGTCGACTGGCCTAAATGTATGTAGATAAACTGAAGGAGATAGAGCATGCCTCCTAAATGCAATGACCAAATCACAATTAAAAAAATGAATTTAATAAACGAACTGTAGAAGACAGTTGAAGCCATTAAGCCTGCAGGATCTTTGTTTATGCCAGACTATCAGAGACAGCCAAATATTTATGCAATGGGCTGATTCATTCCCCCCCTCCCCCCCCACCAAGGTGTGAAAAAATGTCTTAACACACCAATGTATCTTCTTTGCATAGATGCAGATGGAGGTATTTCTAGTGATAACAAATAACTGGTCATCACATTCTTTCTCCCTGCCTAGCAAAACCAAAACAATGAGCTGATGAAGGTCAACTGATCAAGTTCCTTTCTTTGGTTTCATTTCAAATTACTAAAATTCCTCGTATTAAACACTTTTTTTGGAAGGGTGGTAGTTGATGGAGTAAATGCATTCTAGAGTTACTTATTAATGACACCCTGGTACATGTTTGTCAATTTTAATGTCAACGCATGTAATTTCAAGAGGTAAGAGTTACCTGAACAAAAAGAAAGCTTTGTTTATTCTTATTCATTACTGCAGTAAACTGTACCAATGATTCCCCTCAATGAAATGTTTTATAAACAATAATTGAAGAATACTTCAAATCTTATCGTCTTTTTATCGCTCAGTATTTGCAGTAACACCAATTTAGCACCCACCAAAAAAACACCTCTCATAAAACATTTATGACAGGCTAAAATTATCCACCTGGGGCCACAAGAAAATAGGACAGTAGGGCATGGGTTATGGGGGTGGTATTAATGCGAGATGGGGGAGCCTGTAGGACTTCCTGTGATGTGTGGTTGATGAAGTCATTCAGACCAGGGGGTATTGACAAAAGTGGTGTTTGGAGAACGACCCACTAAATCAAGTTGCTGTTCTTTCATTCAACCATGGACCCTCTTGATTCACTAAACTCTGCTTTACGCTTGTGGCTTGTGGGATAGACATTGATGAATTTAATATGTCAGCTGGAAAGCTGGAAGTTTTTTATCTTGGTTTAACAGGAATAAAACCGTAAATTACATTTCAGGTCATTCTCATTTAACTTTAAAACGAAAAGAAAAACAAAACAAAAAAACCACAACATGTGTACTTTAAAAAACTAATGTATACACACAAATGGGTTTAGAAAACATGGGACGTTGACATTCACTTT
>JAUELU010000091.1:3303267-3315656 GCA_032357145.1 Evasterias troschelii
TTTTATTCCCCAAAATTTGAATCTGAGAAGCGTTTCTGTCAGAAACGCTTCTCAGACTGTGTATTCCTATTGGGAATTTTCTTTCCTGCGTGGAAATTTTCGCTCCAGTTTATCTCAAAAACGCGACCACCTTTTGAAGTGAAATTTTCACAGTTTAGTTTTATTGTATATTTTCATAGGATTAACACAATCAGTAGGCTCCAGTTACCAAACGTATACAGCACCTTTAACAGTGGTCTGCTGGCAAAAATGCCTGTTTAAAAATTCACTTCATTTGAAGTAGGGGAGTGAAAAAGCTGACAGAAACCACTGAAATGACAAGCTAACTGATCCTACTGGCCTGTCACCACAAATATTGAATGCAAACCCTTTGCCATCTACTGGGGTCAATTTAACCCCAGCAAAATGCAGAGGCTCTCTGGTCTGAGCTTGACCTCAAGGAGATAGATTTTTGCAGAATAAAGGTACTTACTTACTTAACTGACTGAAGAAAATGTATTCTATTTATGTGAAAAATAGATCAGGATACCACAATGGCTTACCACTCTGCCAACATCATGGTGCCTAAATGGTCATACAGACATTGGAGCTAGTGATGAATGGTGTTGATGGTTTCAACTGTCATTTTATGGTTGTGATGATATTTGTTAAGGTGGGTAGCAATGCTGATGAATGATCTCATCTTATTTAGCATCTCGGGCAACTGTAACCATTGTAAATTGGCTACCAATGTCAAGTAAGGTCAAACTGGACATCAAACCAGGAGAGTTTCAATGGGAGAAAGTGATTTATTTCCTGCATGTAAGAACTGAACTAAAAGACATCTTAAAAGTGCTCCTAGTTAGTCTTACATATCTTTTAGACGAGCTCAATTAGTTGCATTATGGCAAAGCTGCCAACATTTGCATCTTCAAATCAGGAAGATTTTGTGGAACAATCAGTGAGATAATTAGAATATAATCAACATATTAATAGGCAAAAGGTTTTCATAATCAGAGAGCTTTTTAAATTTGTTGACCAGAACATGGCAAGATTGGTTTATTTTCAGGGAACTTTCTTCAGAATCAGGAGAGTTGGGAGCTCTGTATGTAATGGGCCCGCACTTTTCTCACTATCTACCAACGCATGGTCAAAAATGTACCAAGTTCTGAAAAACATTATAAACAGATGTTTAACATGATGGGCTTCTCCAAAAAACAACAACCTATCAATCCGTGTTAACCTCATTTACAAGCTAAAATCACCCAAGAATTGAAGCAAACAATTGATTAGTTTGCCATGACATAAAGAACAAATGAAAGATAGCAGGGTAGTAGGTCCTGATGTCAAGCTTGGCTGATGCCAAAGAGTCCTTATTTATGGTCAGACAGAGCATCATGGAAGAAACACATTCACCCCCTCCCCCCCTAAAAAAACATCATCGGCCAACAGAGGGCAGCATTACTTGAGTCCATAGCCTACTCTAGAAGCTTCATTTTATGGAAATAAGACACATCTAGTCTAGCAGGCTGTCCTGGATGAGGTCTTGAGTACTTGATATTGAGTAGATAGGCTTTCAAATCAAATATTCATGCGACACATGAGAAAAATCAAACGGTTGACTAGTTCACACACCTTTCCCTCCTCCATCTTCTCGCTGGACATTTCAACATTGATAATTCATGGCAACGACCACGTATTCGAACAAGGAACAAATATGCACAGACTGCATACTAATAATTAAAATTAAAATTAAAGTATGTTAACAAATTGCTCCAGGGTACATTAAAGTATTGATATGACCTAAATAATGTGCAAAAGTGAAATCTAAAACTGTGGTGTCCGACATGTTGTGAGCGTGTGGAATTTTGGAGGAGACTAAGACTAAGAGAGTGTATGTGAGTGAGAGAGGATGGTAATTAAAAACATGCAATGTCAGACTGACCAAATATGCCTAGAGCTTTTAAGCAGGATATATTACAGATCATCATCTTGTATGCCACACTCAATCATACCATGTTAATCAGAATTATTACAAAGAATATCCCCAAGGTAACAAAAAACCAACACAGAGATATTGGGCATTATTCAAAACATATAAGGACATCCTGCCCATTGGGTACATTAACTGAGCACAAAATATGCACAGTATAGGATCATGGAATACACAGTTCCGAAAAGGAAAGGAGAGTAATGGGCGTCCTATATACAACTTTCCCTTTTGTCAACTCTGCCCTGCGGACAGGTACAAGAGGTCAGACTCTCTGAGCTTGTGAAAGCTCCACTGGGTACTGGTGATTGCTGTGTCTGATGGCTAACAGGTGGGGAAAAGTCTTCAAACAGGGCTTAACTGGGCATTGCCATGAAACAGAAATAATAGCCTCCCTGTAGAATTGAAAGCATGCCTTCTGTGGTTGTAAATATTGAGCATACATGTATGTGTACAATGAGGCACAGGGTAAATGTACAAAGCTCTTCTGTTCTGAAAAATAAACACTGAACAAACTGTAGGTTGGGCTTGGACAATGTTTTCAGTAGAAATTATGGATGCCCATTTCAAATAATAAAAGTCATTTTGTTATTCTACACCGCCCTCCACTTTTTACTCAAATACTAAGATTAAGAATAGGGGCCTACCTCAGTTATTGAAACGAGGGTGGCACAACTGGGTCAACAAAAATTATTAAGTTTTTTTTATGTCACTGGTGTCCCTCTACTATTACAAGAACCAAAACAACAGCTTTACCAGAATTGGTCACCTGAGGTTTGGCAAGTTGCTCGTTGCATTTCACGTGACTGTTCACTGCTACTATGACCCATATCCTTATACTGGTTAACCTAGTTCTGTCCTGATTCCTGAAAAGGGTCAACCAGAAGTCCCACCATATCTCCGCACTCCAGTGATTCATTGGATTCACTTGCTTGGAAATGATTATTTCAGATTGATTTTCATGATAAAAGCCGACTCAGAAAATGGCTTTTTAATAGGCTATACAAATGCCTACCTTGATTTTTTAATAGGCCCCATTATTCGGCCTATGCCATTTTGAAAAATACACTGTGTTTGTCAAAATATTTTCGGCAAAGTATACCTTTGGTTTTTGGAACCATTCAAAAAAATTCAATTGATTTAATCTTATACGAATGCAGATCCCTGAACAATAAAGCTAACTAACCTGTGAACAAAAATTCATTTCAAAAGGTGGTAGAGTTTTTGAGATATCGCCGAAAATCTGGAGTGGTTGTGTCTGCGCAGGAAGATTAATCCGTAATTGGAATACTCAAAATGAGAAATGTTACTGCAGGAAACATTTTTCAGATTGGACATTTTTGAATCCCTTTCTCTAAAACCACATTCCTTAGAAGGGAATCAACAGCTGTAGTGCTTCTTACCAAGTAAGATTTGGGTCTTTAATTGTTGGAGTAATTACAAAAGGTACACCCTCCTGTTAAACCAAACTTTTTGGGGGAACATACCCATACACACAGTGAAGTATCACCATCATTCCCTGCCCCAGCTCTAACCAGGCTTGTAAAGGAAAATAAAAAAGTATTGCATAATGAAACGCACAAAGCACTTTGACTTGTGTTATTCAGTGCAAAGTGCCTCTAAACTCTAATAGGTCTTAACTCTCACACACATTTATGACCACTTCAAATACCCATATTCCTCGAAAGCCAACAAATGAAAAAAAAAAATCTGCACAAACAAGATTATTAATTTAATACCCATATAAGCCCACCTTCCACTATAAGATTACCTAGGGGCTATTTGAATTACCACACTGTGGTCCTAAATTCCCAACCGCCAGACTTCATAGAAAAGCCCTCAATGTTCTTCTGTAACTAATGGTCGAGGAAAGTACTTTGCGCTTTCCCTCCATGATCTAACCCAAAAGCCAACTAATAATGGCATGCAGATCCCATTACCAGCAAAGATGGACTATACCTGGGAGGGTTTGGGTGACTCACACATGTTGTGAAGACTAGACCATCAGCCTTCAGGGCCAGCATTACCTGTAATTCCAACCACGTCCCTATTCACCCAGAATATGATTTTATATCACTACCTAATTTCCACCATAATGGGTTGCCTTGGTAACAAAGTATGAAGTTTCCAGGCCCATGGCAAATGCACTTCTCATATTCACAATTTGAGCTTCCTTTCCTAGCTTTTTTCCTTCTTTGATCGGTTAAACACACAGGGCAAGGAGCAATCAATTGCTTACAAGAATCAATAGATGTTGGGTCAGGGGTCGAGTGGCTGGAAACAATTTCTTTTCCTCAGGAATTTGCTATTATGATAAAAAATCAACAAGGTAAGAGTAATTGGAACTAGAGATTTGAGGGATAAGCCCCTTTTCAGAAATTGATACAGAGCTGGTCAGATCAAAACATGTTGACTGCAAAGGGGAATGACCATGACGGGAAGAAAACTGTGCAATATAACACTGAACCATTGTTGCAATATTCTTGTGAAGGTACGACTCCGCAGACCCACACAACTTCCATCCTGATACTATACAACAAATTACTGTGTAAACTCTTGAATCCTACTGATTCATACGTACAACAACCATTTTCTAAACAAGCTTGATACCATATGTAAAAAATAAACAACTGTAAGGATCCTGAATCTGCAGTTCTCATTAACTCAATTAAAACAAATTGACCCACAATTTATACGATGGGTTTATTATCAGAAATAGAGGTCATTCCGAAGAGGCAAGTCCTGAAAAACAAACAGATGGGGAAGGTAACTCATACTGAGTGCATTATACAGAACTAGAAGAACTAAAAATCAATGAGGACAAACAAACAACATCTGCAAATACATCTAATGACGTACTGTCAGGACATGATGTTGGAAGTGAAAGGCTGCTGGACTAATGGGCTGTCAAATACTAGGCTGCTCTAAAGAACTTGAAGCACTTGAAAACTACTGACAACTGCCTCATGTGTAAACTAGATTGGGAACAATGAGCCCATTCAAAATATAACTGCCTCTCACAACATTCTACCAGCTCAAATTGATAGGAACAAAATGCAAAAGTAATTTTTGTCAACCAGATACAAAAAACCTAAGAGATTTTGGTTTGTTTGTTTGTTCATTCGAATACAATTGGCAAATATACCATGAATAGAATAAGTATCAGTTTCCATCCAAAACATATGGAAATTTACTTTGTTTTAGAGAAAATGTAGGCTACACATTCACCTGTTTATTTAAAAAAATCAAAAATCCTAAAACATTTTAAACGAAATACATACA
Organism: Evasterias troschelii; assembly: GCA_032357145.1. Taxonomy (NCBI): domain Eukaryota; kingdom Metazoa; phylum Echinodermata; class Asteroidea; order Forcipulatida; family Asteriidae; genus Evasterias; species Evasterias troschelii. Next base: position 3,308,519 of record JAUELU010000091.1, read on the forward strand.
CACAGGCTACACGACATGAGTGCAGAACAATGCTTTTTGTAGAAACTGAGTTTACCACAAACCATCTCCATGTCATCAAAAGAAATATCCCATACAAATACAAATTCAATGACCTGAAAAATGTATTCAACCTATAAATGGAAAATGTATGAGAAAACAAAATGGTGTGATCTATTTTTGTTCACCCTGAAGGTTGCAGAATCCAAACCCAAAATCGGCACCGAATCCTTGAAACTGGAGAATTTTTGCACGTCAAATTACCTGTCATTTTTGTTCAGTCAACTTCAAGGTTTACAATTCATTTAATGTTTGGGTTACAGTGTATGGAGAGTAGCGTCATGTCACGTTTGCAAGATTTTTCAGGGTGATGTTCTTAGAAACTTTGTGTAGGTTGGGTGGGAAGAGAGATCTGAGTTTGAAATGTAAACAGGGTTTGGTTGTGTGGTGTTCTTTTACTCTCTAGCCTCAAGGGAAACGTGGATTTTTCATCGGTAGGTGTGAACTCACTGAGTCATCATTCAAATAATTTCAACCAGGGGATCCTCTACCACTACTCTAGTCTTGGTTCCAAGACGCTCCAGTTGTGTAGTCACAAACCATGTAGTCACGAAAACCTAACCGCTCGCCAAACTACTCTCACACCACCCCACTCCCCACTCCCCACCAGAGGTCGCTATCATTCCCGTAACCGCTATCACCACGAACCACTCTCACTGGAGGCATTACTGTGAGAGCAGTTTGTGGTGTGATAGCGGTTACGGGAATGAGAGCGCCCTCTAGTGGCGAGTGGTTATTGGGGTGATAGCGGTTTAGATAGCGGTTAGGTTTTCGTGACTACACAACTGGAGCGTCTTGGAACCAAGACTACCACTACTCCAGTAAACTGGTACACAAAAGACTTCTGTATTGCTAACGTCCTCATCTCACAGGAGTTGATCATTGCTCAAGCTCAAAATTCCTCTAAATGTAGGCCTACATGGTCTCGTACAACAACACTTATTATCTGTGGAACTTGGAACTACAAATCTGACCTGATCTTTTGCCACCTCTCCCTTACGGGAGGGGCTTGTGGCAGTGATCCATGGACTTGAACTCGACTATCCTTTAAAGTATGCATTTCTGTGTTAAATTACCATGAAATCTCTAGGTGATCAGAAATACTTCTTAAGTTATGCTATTGCCATGCCTCAACTCTGGGGAATGTAGCTTGCCATTCATTTGACTTGTTTGATGTTTTATTCTTTTGGAGGTAGAAAAACAATAACACGGACTGTACAATAAAACAATGCGACTAGTTTCAGTTATCAGTATTAGAATTTTGCCTTCAATTTTTCAATAAGTTACAGAAATCTTTCAGCTAATAATGCTTCTGTTTAGGTTGTGAATAAAACAAATTTCAATGGCTCAAATTTCAATGAGAATGATTCACATATTCATTATTAATTTTGAATATTTGACAATGGCTTCAAAATATCATATGCTCTCAGTATTACTCATTCCGTCCAATTTGCATAGCGCTAAAAAATAATAAAATTTTCTTTGTGATGGGTGAAGCATTAATCACTTTAATTGCTGAGCCAATTCTGACGACATAAAGTCCCCCGTACGGCGACCGTCGCCATTCAACCGCAACCAACTGAGCGTAAATCAGCCGAATAAATCAGAAATTGAATTGTGGCTGAGCGTGGCTTTAAAGCGAAGGTTAATTTGAGATATGACTCATTCTCTGAGAGAGACAGAGCAAAAGAATGAGTGAGGGAAGACTTAATGTTGGAATCAATATCATCTTAACAAAACAAAGGATGTTTGGTTGGACTGACAGTAAATAAAGACTTCCATAATTTGTGGTAATAACAAATTTTGGTAAGTAATTCAATCAAGACATGTGGACGATATGATCTACATTACATGCAAGCTCACAACTCAAATAACCATAGAGTATGTATATTTGGTTTGTGGTAACACCATGTGTATATCTACTTGCTAGGTAGGTTTGTTCTTTGAGAACTTGTCTTGCTTTTTATTCTACTGCCGCGGAGTAGATTATTCAACTTAAATGCATTTTCTTGTTCATTTTATTAAACAAAATATCTAACGATACTGTCTTCATTATAAAGTATTGAATTAAAGAAGCCCACACTTACACTGTGCCAAATGCTAACACAGAATTGCCCTTGTTTCAATGTTCAATGATGTATTTCTATTAAGCCAAGTTGTCTGTTTAGTGTCAACCCAGTGAACTTGATTCATTGGAAGTAAATTTTAGTATGAAGCCAATTTGTTACTGCAGGACCTCCAAGCTTGTTTCAATGAAATCTTTGTTAAATCATTATTGAAATGCTAATGCATGATGCTCCGTTACTCTTATCTGCGCTTGAGGACTGATAAGATTGACAATGTAAACAAACTTCACATTTATAAGAATTGACACAGTTTCAGAAAATACGCAATTAAAAATTACCCAAAATATTTGTACATTGCCTTTGCAGGGATTTATGTGTACGTGGTTAAATTGTAGACAACTGAGGTTTAAAATGAAGAAATCAGTTACAATCATCGAGAGAAAGTTTCAATGTGGGTTCTAATCACCACAGAAATACTGTAAGTTCTGTAACTGGTCAGTGGTTACTCATAAGCCCCTTTCACACGAGAGCAATTTAGCAAGGGTCCCTTGCTTAATTGTAGCATGGTTGTACAAATTTACAAAATGTACCTCGTGTAAAAGGACAACAATTTTTACACTGACCAGGGTCCCTGGTAAAATCATGTCCAACATTGCTACATTTTGTCGGAGGTCCGGACCTACAACAAAATCTTATAGTCACACAATCTATTTCACAGACGGAATTTGTACGAAACCACAACAGAAACTGACTGGTTAAATTTTTAAATAATTTTGGGTTAAACAAAGAAGATTTGACTAGAGAGAGACTTGAAGATGCAACATCCTACCAACTGAGCTTTCTAGCCCTAATAATAGCAGTCTCACTGTTTTGTCAATATCTTTGTTGGGGGGACTGGGTCAGTCAGAAGCCAGACACCCTATAACTGTTCTACAGCCAAGGATAACACTCTAGTTTATGATACAACTTTAGAAGCAGCAGCAGAGGGATCACCTTTAATATGGGATGGCTTGGTTGTAGCATACAATCTGATGGTTTCAACCAGTGTGCAAGGTTCATTGATTAGTTCCCCGAACAATCATCACAAACTATGGATGGCAGGTTTTAAAAAAACAAAACAATTAGACCACCGGTTGCAGGGTATTCATGAAGCTTTGAAATAAACATCCGGATAAGTAAATCTAAGAATCTATAGTTCTGTATGCTAGAAGTATTAGGAATAAAAAAGTCATACACCATTAATATGTCACAAAAGAAGATGGGAGGTGATTTCATTTAGAGAGTCTGTGGTCAGCTTGAAGGGAGGTTGGTTTAGAGCTTTTGTTGTAGGTCTTGGGAGGTCAGTTTTAGGAATAGAACACCTACTCCAACTTCCTTCCTCAGTCATGCGTATAGCTGGTGTCAATAAGAACACAACAGGTTGCTAATAAGTATTTTGTTGTCTTGGGTAGCAGGCGTGACCAACAACAGACTGTTTGGTGGCTGGTCAAGGGGTGGGAAGACATAACATGATTAGAACTTGTAGGAAATACAGTCTTTTCATGACAAATTTGATTGGCATGACTTTAGTAACAGTGTGAAGAAAGGAAAGGGTTGGCCCCGTGATGTTTTCCAGCACGCTTATGAGAGGTGTTGAATAGAATTAGCACAGATGTCTTCCGCATGGGTTGAAGGAAAGAAACTCTCAACTACACTTGAATGACAGAAGGTGTGAGGGTTAATCTCAACCACATGCCAATCAGCAATGAATTGCAGTGAACAGTTGTGGTGAAGTTGGCCATGTATTCACTGACACTACATGACCATAGTTCAAACAATCCTATGGAAGGATGAACTCATTCTAAAAATAATAGTACAGAACAAACTCTACACCTGTAAACAGCAGCAGGGTAAACAAATAATACCCTCTATATGAACCAGTCCCTACTAACCAATACCAGAAAAAAACATAGTTTTTGCCTTAAAAAATAATCCGACAAAGATAAGTGAAGAATATTACCACATAATTTCCCTTTTTAGAATTTATCATCAAAATACAGTTTTTAAGACATCAAGAGCATAATAACAACTCAAAATATGTAAGGAACATGCATTGTTGTTCGAGATTACCAAAAAACAAGGTAAGATGTTGGGTTTCTTGTTTACACTTTCAGAAAAAAATGTGGAAAGGAAAATGCCTAAAAAAAGAATGATCAATCTAGTTTGTTATCAAAATAAAGGATTTCCTATTTAGCAAAAAACAGTATTTTAAGATATCACTTACCAGCGGAAATCCTTTGTAATCTCATCTTCTGCATGAACCATCCTCTATTGTTATTACTATTGCTCCTTGAGATTGGCACAGAATTGATCTTAATCTCTGGAGCCGTCTTTCTCCTCCTCAGAAATACTTCATTTGATAATGTTGGTGATGAGACAGGGCTTGAAGCAGAAGACAGAATTATTTCAACATTATCGTCTTCTTCATCAGAGCATCTACTGACCTCTGGGATGTAGAATGTAGCTGGTGAGGTGGCCATCACGGTTTGACGAGAACACAGGGCAGATGTATAATAATATGTCATTAGAAGAGACCATTTAACAGAGGAATCTTATTGTTTGGCCAAGGCACTCCTGGCCTATCTGCCTGAATGAGCTTCTTATTGTTATTGGAAACTCATTGTTAATGAGCCATAGAGGTAACCATTAGTATGGATGGGGGCCGAAGGTTGGCTGGGCTTTTGTCAAGAGGCTGTGAAGTCATAGGTGGAGATCTACAGAGTGGAACAATTCTTTCTGGATTTGCATACGCTACAAGATTTTATATGACATCAGCACAATGTTGTGATATGGTTGATAAGAAGTCCAGTTGGCTCTTGTGCAAGCTGTGTTTGAACTGAATAAACTGAAGGCTGTCTTGCAGTCTAATAAGACAAAAAGCTCACCATATGTTTCTTGTTGGAAAATAAGTTAATAAGACCAGTATGAGCAGAATGTTGCTATTACATAACCACGTTCATATGCAACTCTTGCAGGGTATGAAAGGGACGTGCTCAGAAGCATGGGAGAAGCCTTGGACGTTTTCTACTGCAGGCTGTACAAATTATGCGAACACGCTAACTGTACAATCACAGAGTGTCACTCATTTGTACTGTCTGTGTTGTTAGAAAAAGAGAAAGAACTACCAAATGTCAAACTTATTACAATGACAGCATTGATGTCTCCATGCTCCATGCATGTATCAAACCAGTGATAGGGTAACATCATATCAGCCACAGTTGATGTTGTCAGTCTCACCACAGAGAAGGGACCAGTCTCACAGCTGATGTTTCTTCTTCTGAAAGCCCCTGAAGATACTAGATACCCACTCAAGTCAGAAATGTAGTCTTAGAGTGACAAGAGTACCAGATGATAAATCTCAACTGCACTGTGCTTGCATACCAGTTTTTATCTGCAGTCACCACAATACAGAAACCTTAGTCTTCAGAGTAGCAAAGCAAAATAGCATAATCACTAACCCATGGATGCCGTCAGGGTGCATTCTTAATGCAGCTTAATCCATCTCTGTATCCTAAGTCCTGCTGTGTGTCCGTCTTATACACACCATCATTGTGTACCATTCAGCCAGTTTTTGAGTTAGAAATCCATTTCTGTCATTGGTATGGCAAGGTGGCAGTGAAAAACCTTGCACTAAAACCCTTTTAACAAACAAGGTGAGTTTGTAAATAATCACAAGATGCCAGGCTGTAGCGGCTGAGTTGGCACAACCTCCAAGTCGAGTTGAGCATTTGACATGCAAATGTACACTGCCAGAGGGTTAGAAGTAGCCAGGGGGATAGAATGGAAGTATGAGCATTGCATTGTGGAATCCCTGCTTCATCTGCAGCTCACAATGGTCTCAAGAGATTGGCCGAGCCCAAATCCCTGTTGAGGGTATTTTCACACAAGGATGAACAAATTGTAAAACGGCACACATTGAGTTGGCACAGAGATGCATTTTGAAAGGAACTTTTTTTTTTATATAACAGGAGAAGAGATCAAGCAAGTTGACAAAGATGGTGTTTTTTGTTGCTGGGGCTATAACATCTGACATAATCCATGGACGGTATTTCCTCCAGAGTAAATACCGTTTCTTCCTGGTCTGTAAAAGTGTAAACTTATATACAGTGATCAGACCATATAGTATTACATATGATATCAGTGATGCACTTTCACTTACTGAAAGTATTTTATGTGAATATATTTTTCCAGCAATCAAACCGCCTCCTGTCAGACACCTTATCATACTTTATATTGGTCAACATTCCATAGCAGTCATGAGATATGCAAAAAATGACAAGAAATGGATAACATTACAGTTTAACATTTCACTCACTAAATTGTTTGTCAAAGTTTCAAAGATGCTCATAAATCGTGTAAAAATTCTGACACTTTGGCAAAGGGTTAAACTTATATGTTTCTTCTTCTCAGAAGGTGGTTTGACTTCAAGAAATTACAAAATCGATTAATGACAACAATTATTTATAATTACAAAATTGTTTCTGAATAAATGTGTTAGGTATATTTTTTTTTGTAAAGTAATGTACAGGGTTTTTTTTGTCTGACATATTTACTCTTCTAATCCAAACTAGAAAACATTAATTAAGTACAAAAACAAAATTAAGGACCAAGTCAGGATGACTAGCCAGTAGGACCAGTCAGCTTGTCATTTCACTAGGTCGCCAGCTTTTTCGCTGGTCCACGTTCTAAGGTTTTCTTTCAACATTGTCATTAGCCTGGGACTTTTGATTTGACCTAATATGAAGTGGTTTACATGTAGGATGGCAAGTAAGTAAACTAGCCAGCAGGACTCGTTGGACATAATTCTGACTGTTCCTTGGGTTTTTAAACTTGCATTTGGCCAGCGGACCACTGTTAAAGGGAGTTTATACTTTAGGTGAATTTCAAAGACCAGTATCTTCACTTGGTGTATCCCAACACATACATGAAACAACAAACCTGTGAAAGTTTAAGCTCAATCGGTCATTGCAATCACC
>JAUELU010000091.1:3315756-3331546 GCA_032357145.1 Evasterias troschelii
CCATGTAAGTTTAATGTAAATCTGTGAGCTTTTCTGTTTTGTGTTTTACCAGAAGTATAGAGACCCTTTAAAGGGAGAACACTGCAAGTACAGAAACTGTTGGTACAAAAATTGCCAGGTCAAATGTTCTCACTCATGACTCTTTTGATGACTTCAGTTTTGGGTACACACACACACACACACAAAGTGGGCGGTAAATTTAGAAAGTGGACTCATGCCATGCAATGTCAGCACTAATCTGCGTGTATAATTCGCCACCATTCATTGTACTCAATGAAGCAATCTACCACTCATAAAATCCATTAATAATAAACGACTTATGGATCCATTGAGGTTGAATGGTGCATAAAGGAAGTGTATAACATGCTTATGATGTGGCCGCAGCATGCAGGAGGCTCAGCCAAAATGAATGGCCATCTCTAAAGTTCTAGGTCAGGTTTATAATAAAAGAAGATGAATCTTTACCCTTTGATCACATCAATAACTTTAAAAGGAAACTCAGTTTTAATATCTCATAAATCATTTGCGATTGTGAAAAGAGAAACACAGCTTTGAAAGTAAAAATGCTACTACCCGCCACCAATTTGGAATACTTTTGTACTGCAATGTGGGAGGTGGAAGAGGGGTGAGCTTTGTACATGTCAGAAATAATAGCAACACAGCAAATCTCACAGAAATACCATCTTCAGTAATTTGTCACTCCGTCCATTTGCGGGTTTTGTATATATTTGTTACTCCTCTGGAGGCATTTTTGAAGAGGGTAAAAGATGACAGGCGTCATTCTCTTTTCAAAATAATGCTGTCCAAACGATACAAGTAAACCTTTATTCAAATAATGATCGGACAAAAGCGCCCTGTTGTTGAGCTGATGTCACCCTGGGCAGTTTCATTTTGAGCACATATCCTTTTCCCAAGAGGTTATGAGATACATGTATGTATGTTAACTGAAATCCTTTAGCTCTCTTCAAGGTAAAAACTCTAACAAGGTCACCTAGGTAAAGGCTTTAGCAGTAAATCCTTTACCCTAGATGCAAAAAATAATCTAAACATACACAAGCCCAGAGCAAATGGATGGACAATAATCTTTAGCTTCTGCTATGTCCACAGTGTCCTTGTTGCATCTTTTAAAGTTTAAAATAGTTTCAAGGACACTTTGCTGGTTTTAAAAACAGTGAAAAAAGCCTGTGAATGGACTGTTTAAAAAAAACACAAAAAAAAAACACATAAAAATGTAACAATAGGAGTGGAGCTCTGCTGCGCTGAAACTCTTGATTGATGTTCTTAAAAGTAACAGCGTTCAATCAAAATAAAAATATACATCAACAAGTTTGGTGAAAGTCAACCCCATGACAGCAAAATTAAAGCGAAGAAAGAAATAAAAACAGACCCTGAAAGCAACAAATCTTACAAATCAAAAACAATCCTTTTGTGCATCAAGGGTATCCTACATCATTTATTGAAGGTAGTGTATATTTTGCGGGCACTGACAAATTTGCCACATTCAATGAAGAACCAGACTTCCCCTTTAAATCAGTGGTTTTACAGGCCTGGTAAAACTTATGACTTAAAATGAAACTGTTCTCTACGTTTTAATATTTGGAGTGCTAAAGATAAGTTCTGGTTTGAAATGAAACACCTACTTCCAACACACTAAATCTACTAACTTTAACTTAAAAACTTGGATAAATACAAAGTAGGTCTGTTTTTCAAGTCTACATTTTGTTAATAACAAAAACCCAGAGTTGACTGTTCAATACAATACAATAATATACCATAACCAAAAGTTGGGAATGTAGTGCATTCTGCTCTACCAGACAGGCTCCTAGTGGATGATACCCATGCCTACATCCTTAATAAGGACTGTAAAGGGGGTAACCCTGTTTCAGCCTCAGGAGTAGGAGGCAACGTGCCCCTGGTTTCAATTGATTTGGGTCAATAGCCCAAATCAGTTATGTGTAGCCCTCACCTTGAAGTGGCCGTCTGTGGCCTTGTGAGTTAGGTGATATCTCATAAATAAAATAAATGTATAAACAAAAAATAACCATTTCAGTTCCTACAACAAGAACTACTGCTACATCAACTACAGTTTGGCCCACAAATGGCATGTGCAACAATCATATTCAGGAAACTTACAATACTTTCTAAAAAGTTTAGTCTGTTTTTTTTAGTGCTTCACCCACAGCGAGAGTACAAATGATTCCTTAATCTTTTCTCTAAATTTGCAGATGACACCAAGGTGTGATGTTGATAATAGATGTCTGCTGTTAATTAATAACACAAGAGACCATCCAGGGACCGATTTCGTCCAGAAATTTTGCATAGCAAAATAGTTAGACTGAACAAGTTTTGTGCACACAGAATGCTTACATTGGGTAGCAAATGATGATTTTTGAGTAGCAACTGATACAATTTGTGTAGCCTTTTGCTCTGCTACACATAATAATAATAATAATAATAATAATAGTACGAGAAATTTATATAGAGCATAATGAAGAAGCCTCTATGCGCAGCACAAAACGAAAAAACAATGAAATGAATATAGGAAATCGACCACTGCCATTTACTTTAATGGATTGGATCCCTATTATCGGCAACTTATTAATCATTATGGGCACAAACCAAACGGTTAGTCCAAACACAGATACTCTAGTCCAAATAAAATTCTTGTTGTGCGCAAGAAATCAACTCAAAATGAGCAATAAATTCTACAATGATGAAGGTTTAGACCAAAGGTTTCATTTAATACATTAGATTGGCAGGATTCCCAAAAGACAAAAAAGTCACATTTAAGTGTCTTTCAAAGGTTTTCACTGATATGTTTTTTGGCCAACAAGTTATGTTTGAACAGAAATAACTCTTCAAAACTCTTCAAACTGAAATGAGGAGAACAGCCACCTTAAGAAAAAGTTTACTTTTCTTTTACCAGGTCTCCCTTTTTATATAATCCCCTCTTGGTTTAAAGAAATGACTGCCTGTGCCACCCGCAGCATTCTTGTATCAGGTATAATCTTTACTAAAAATGGAATCCAAATATACCATCTCCAGTGAAACATGACAGCATTTGGGATTAGGCACAGAGAAAGCATTTACTCGATAAGTTTGTTTTGGGAAAGCCTGTCATTTTAAACGATAACTGAATCATACCTTCCCCTGGTCACACAGTTGATCCTTTCTGTGGTTGATCGTACAACAAACATGATGATTGATGGATGGCAGTTATAAGCAAAGTAATCCAACCCATGTGTATTACCATTTGCCAAGAAAAGGGAACAATTTATTTAATTTTGTAAATTACCCACATCCCCCCTTTCACCACGGCACAAAAAAAAAAAATCAACTCTGCTTAATGTTGGCCTCAATTCGAAGTAAACAAACTTATTTAAGTATCCACAACACTAGGATCCATGGCTAACATTGCTGAAGCTCTTCAGTTCCTTGAAGGTATTAACGATAAAATGCAAACACTTGGTTTAACTGGGTTTAACTTACTTGGAGGGAGTGGTTGACGAGGCCGTTGGTGAAGCACTGGCGTCTCGTACCGCCAGTAAGGTGAATATCTCTGCTGATGTGGAGAAGGGTATGATGTTGACGGCGATCGATCCTTCTTCAAGTTGATATATTTCTTAATAAGATCCTTCATGATGATACCCGAAGTAGAGAACAATTTATTACTTTGTAAGACTCCTGAATACTGGCACTCCTTTTTGAAATGGGCTGAGATAATGCACAGAGTAAGTAAGGGTTTGGTGGCTAGGCTGTAGATTATTCTCAGCAGGTGTTATTTCTTCCTTTTCCCAACATGTGGAAATCCTGATCAGAGACTTGGCAGGGGCCTACTGCTAAGGCACACTGTAACGCAGACATGGTTCCAATATAATAATGAAGACCCAGTCCTCCATAATGGCATGGTTTTGATTAGCATAAATAGTGTGCTAAGAGAGAATCCACAGAAACTCTTTAAATGTCAATATTTATGTTACTGGGTGATCATTCTTGAAGATCTGAAGAGTACTGTAACTTTTAACACTGTCATCCTTCCAATCTTCTGCTCAACATAGCCGACAACTGCACCACAATCATAACAGAAGCCTCAACACTGTGTTAACAACAGAAACACCATTGAGAAACACCATTTCAAAACCTATCGAAAATTCACCAAATTCTCCAAATTGCAGAGTCTCCCATGCACACTGGCCGCCTGAATGACAAAGCATTCCAACTGTGAATTCATGGCCACAGATTTTCCAAAGGGGCCCAGTGGCTCAAGCTGAATTGCTAATGAGGGAAGGGGAACATTGGGGAAACTGAGTGCTAAACCATTGACACAGAACACACCAAACTTAACATCCCAGTCTCTTGTGCAGGAAGTAGAGCCATACAGTAGCCTAATCCAGATTGTACCTTTTTGGGGGTAAGGCTGAGTGGTGAAGGACAATTGGTGCTCTGTGGCATGGTAAAATAAAATTAACTGAAGCTTAATTATTAGAGATCAGGGTACAGGACCTCATACCATGGAGGTAGAAACGCTCATACCATAGACCAGGTCCTTTCTCTGTGCATAGACCATACTTCAGTGGGTGGGAACAGACCATCTGAAGTGTAGAATTGCATAACTTGTGCATTATTCATGCATTTTGGGCCAGCCTCTAGATCAGTGTCTTTGCAACAATAGTCAGCTATGCACTGAGTTGCTGAGAGTGATCTTTCAAGTTTGCATTTACTATTAAGTCCTAGAAGTTCCAATGCAAAACCACATAGTAGAGCAAGGACGTATGACAAAAAAGATCAAACGGAATTCAACTTTGCTCCAGTTAAAAAAATATGATGTTTGTTATCAAGGTTGCTTTTCGGCTTCAAATCTTAGTTTGTACCTGGTATGGACGGTATATGACAAACGTGTAGACAAATACTCTCACTTAAACCTGTGTTTTATAAGTTAACATGTAGGCCTACATAATTGCTTCTGCAATATTTGCAGGAGCTGGTCTAACAGCTTGATAACCTCTCAATTCACATTCTGTGGTTTGTTGATAGTTGGGTTAGTGTTGTTTCAGACCCATAGGGGGCCTTTCCACAAAACACACTCAAGAATTGGTGGTTTCCGCTAAGGAATCCAAATGGACTACTTTCACTTTGAATGCCTCTCCAACTGTATCTCTCTGCTTGAAGCTTGACTGAGAAAGAACACCAAGTGCTGTTAATAATAGTAATAATTTATTGATTTATATTGTGCCCATTCCATAAAATGTACACAAGCGCATAACAAAATAATTTAGTGCACAAATGGAGTGAGAACAATTTTATTGCAGGAAATTGAATATAGGCCTAGGTCATTGCACAGAAAGTAGGCTCAGCATTCTTGGAGCTATTATTAGTTATCCAGAACCCCTGAACCAAGGCATCATCAAACACATGGGGGATGATGACATGGCTGAACCTTGCAGTGACTTTAGAAAATAACATTAAAACAAAACAATGAAACTTTTGAAATGTTGTACCGGTTGCAAAGACATTTAACCAGCCACATTGAAACAAAATGAAGACTTGTTTTTCTTGTCATTCAATTCTTTAGGACGGACCCTCATCTGATAAGGTTTGAAGTCCATGAAGTATTTTATTAAATATAATCTTTGTATGCCTAAGTTTGGGACATTGTACTGGAATTTATATATTCACATCCCCTGCAACAAGTAACCAGTTCACTGCAAAAGACTGTCTAAAAATGCTATCACAAGAGGGCTCACTTCACACTGCTTTACTAACATTACATCCAAATGAAATTGAATACTATCCTTGTAGATGTATTAGCATAGAGAAAATGTTACAGCAAGGTTTACTTATTTTGTATGCTGTGCAGCGCTCAAGAAATTCCATAAATCACATGAACCCAAATTTAATGCCACATAAAACCAGATGTAAATTCTTTTCAAAACTATGAAATATATACCAACAATAATGCTGTTTATCAAACATTCCAAACACAGTGTTGTAAGTATGCCTCACAAGTCACAAGGTGTACAGTCCTTTTATAACAACAGCATAAAAAGTGCAAGTACAGGGGTCAACTTTTGAATTGGATTGTTAAATTTGGCGTTCCAAACCATTAAGTTCATACAATCAAGGCTCATAAAGCAAAGAATTCTAACCAAATGAAACCCCATTGCGGAAGCGGATATTTCCTCTCCGCATGCTGGAGGTGCAAACTACAAATCTTTTTACTTGCAATATGGAATAAGTATTTAGCACTTTTTTCTCTATTGGACACTTTGTTTTAACAATGAAATAAGGCCAACTTCCACTCTGAAACAACCCTCACATGAAATTTCCTTGGGTTATTAATAAAAAATTTAAGATTTACTACATGTGTGTAAAACTAATATTTGTTTGGTTTGATGTTTGCAAATAATTCATAATCTAACAATCTTCTGAGTTTGACACAGCAACAGCACAATGTTTAGTGCAGGTCTTAGTTACTCTTCAATTACATATTCATTGGAACCTAAACGAGAGGGAGATATCAGGAAAGCTTGGCCAGAAAAACTTAAATCTATTTAAAGGTGCTGCATATGTTTGGTAATTGGAGCCTACTGACTGTGTTTAATCCTATCTAAATGTAGGTACATACAATAAAACTAACCTGTGAAAATTTCACTTCAAAAGGGGGTCACGTTTTTGAGATATCACCGAAAAACAGGAGCAGACATTTCCACAGAGGAAGAATATTCCCTATAGGAATACACAGTCTCACTGAGAGAAAACACTTCTCAGATTCAAATTTTGGGGAATGAAAAGTGATATATTTTTCCATAACCGTAGTATTTTGAAGTTAAAAGTTTCTCAAAATTCATTATACTACCCAAAGCTGCTGTACTTACCAAATAAGTTTTTATTGCCATTAATTTTCAGAGTCATTACCAAACGTGTTGTGTGCCTTTAAGCAGAAATCTTATCATAATTCTGTTAATAACTTTTTTTTTGCAACAAACAACAGTATAAACCTTTGCGACTGAGCTACAATATATTCAGCTGATATCAAGAAAGCTTCCCTTGGCTAAAAATCCTAACATCTATAAGCAGAAATCTGATCATAGTTCTCTTGATTATTGTTTTAGGCAACATACAACACTATTGCGATTGAGCTATTCAGCTCCCGGATTTCCATCCACACTGCAAAGACTCCCTTTCTCCAGGAGGTGACTGACCATCATCAAAATACCTCTGGCAAGCCATGACATGTGGCAACCACAGAGTGAAGCACATGTACTCTGCAAGATAACTTCATGGAATTTCACTTCTCCTGGGAATCCAATCATTACAAAAGACTGATAGATGATGGTTTGAGCCAAGAAAGATAGCAAATTTGTTGACAACCCAATGAAAAAAATATATTAAAGATATATTTTCCTGCCTAAATATTTCATAAACAGCCAACAAGCTGGATTGATCCCTTTTAAATACACTGGTCAGATTCATCACCTAGTTTAGGCTTTCTGTTATAGATCCCTTTTCAGTAAAGGCCTAGTGAAAAAAAACTCATTTTACAGAGGTCTCTTAAAGGCACTGAACATGTTTGGTAATTATCAAAGACCAGCATTGTCACTCGGTGTATCCCAATATATGCATAAAATAACAAACCTGTGAAAATTTGGGCTAAATCGGTCATCGAAGTTGCAAGAAAATAAAGAAAGAAAAAACACCCTTGTTGCATAATTTTGTGTGCTTTCAGATGCTAATAAAAGGCTTCATGCATGAAGTCTTTTATTATTTTAGTGAGAAATTACCTCTTTCTCAAAAACTACGTTACTTCAGAGGGAGTAGTTACTCACAATGTTTTATATTATCAACAGCTCTCCGTTGCTGGTTACCAAGTAAGTTTTTTTGAGTAATTACCAAAGGTGTTCAGTGCCTTTAATGTTGGGATTTCATTGGATCACAGGGTTACGTTCAGGCTTATGCAAGGATGGAAATGTGCCCCTCCACAGCGAAAGTAATTATTAGTGTAACACTTGAAAACATTACATTTTCTTACAAATGTAAAAAACAAGTTCTACACTGAAATTCTACCACATGAAAATCATACACGCTCGCATAGCGGCATTTTCTTTTGATCACATCAATGCAACACCTATTCACTCCAGACACTCTTCCCAAGGTAAAAATAACCCAAACAGAAATCCTCCTTCAAACTGTCCATGAAAAGACTCGCATCTCCAGGTGAGGGATCAGCTTGCATTGTAAGACGGTGACAAAACAAAACAACTCTCAATGCTGGCCTACCATTCAGATTCAAATGGCAGAGGCAGTGCATACATGATGTTCAGATGTAGTTTAAGCACCTCTTCAGTAAAAGCACAGCCGACTGTACTAACTACAAAGAACAGTGTTTCAATGGAACGCCACTTTCCCATGCCGATTCTTTTAATTTTTGTACAATTTAAACTTGCAACATTTGCAGAAGAACACCAAGTTTATCAAAAGTCTTTCAAAAAAATTACTTCTGGGAGTTTGCATTTGACACCACTTGGTACCACCTGATACAATGCATAGTTCATTGGAATGTTGACAAGGGGAACAAAAACCAAGTTGAGGGGACTGTTATGCCATCTCTTTTTGTCCTGAATTCATACTTGTTATCATTATGCAAAGTACGTAGACATAAATTCACATAACACATGACAAACCCAAAGCCAAAGGGTCCTGTGCCCCCTTTTACACCATGCACATTTCTCACCTTAGATGGTATCCCCTAAACGTTCAGTAACTGTACACATTTAAAGTCCTGCCCACTTGTATAGAAAGCAATTCCTTGTACTACGATCAAAAATAAATAAACTTTATGGAGGTGACCTATTTCTGACAAAAATCTTTTACAATAAATTGACAACTAAAAGCCTTCAGGAAAAAATGCTTTTAAGTGAACAAATAGGCCTATGGAATTTGTTTAGTACCGGTCAAGAAAAGATCTACTGGTCTGAATCATTTCGTCAACTCTTTCTTCTTCTACCTGTGACCTTATCTCCAAATAGCAGTAGGCCTATACCCAGAACAGATATTTCACAGCCAGCACAAGTTTTTTCACAAGTTCTCCATTTATTCACAACTGCCCTGTGTGTTTCCTTTTGGATACTGTGTGATCTTTCACAAAGTGCTCTCTTCTATCATGTTCAAGTATCTCTTCTACAAGCTGGTCAACAACCTATCACAGGACTGCTGCTCCAGATTTCAATCTCACTAATGACTGGACCTAACAGAACTCACTTGTCCTAATAAATCAGGTTTTTTTTCAATGCTGCTGCAACTACGCAATCTGCGCTGCAACATGTAAAAGCAGGCAATTGCATTTGTCAAGGGTCAGCCTATAGGTCTCAATACACCATCAAATCTCAATTGCATTGAGATCTATCATCGTTACTTTAATGGCACACTTGCTCCAAATGCAAGCAATGGTTGATTCCCCTTCATTATTTTTTCCCCCAATAACCTGTGCTGCTGTTGAAAGATCAGCACAGTGTAATAACGCTACATCATCTGCACCATGTTCCTCTGTTTATCACCACAGGACTGAAGGCAATTTGATGGAACCAATGTCCTTAAGGTTTAAACACCAACATTGTCACTGTTTCCCACACTGAATAGGATTCAAGATTCAAAGGCAAAAGAGAGAACTTCAGGCTCAGTCTCTGTACTAACTGTAAATACACTTAAGTAGGTACCAGATGACACATATAGGAAATGCCCCAACCTTCAGTATGACAATGATTAAGATTACATATCTTATCAATTGTGAACTGTTTGTGTTGCTGAATCTTGGGTCAACAAACATCACAGGTAATAACTTTATCGTTTAATTTGTTTCGCTTTTATCTTTCTTGCATTATTGACTTGAAGGGGCTCCATTCATAAATTAACAAGAGTAAGGGCGGAGTTTTCGACATCATTTCTCAATTTTCAGGGATGGACCAGTGGTGATCTAGTTATCTGGTTTAGATTGTAGGCCTATTATTAGTTCATATTTTAATCAGCGTGTTTGGACTTTTGAGTGGGTTAGTTCAATTATCAGTAACTTAGTATCAGTATTATAGAAGGCCTTTGAGCAATCAAAAAACAAAAGAACCAGGTACTTTCTATCCATACATACACATGTTTTTGTCTACAATGCCACAGCAGGTTTCTTTATGAAGTAAATTTGAATTGTAGATTATGAAATGTGAGCATGCATGTACAGTTAACACTAAATTAAATTCATCAAAACTGGCCTGGAATTTCAGTATTGAGAGAAAAAGGCCATTTTCATTTTGCAAAGGGCACTTCCTTTGAAAAATTGCAAAGTCTATGGGAAACTTTTGAAGGGGCATCGAGGCAAAGACTGATGCAACAGAGACCATGGCCTCCCTTTGCTTCCAGGCCTGTCAAATTTATTTTTAAGCTCCCTTATTTGGCAGTGTTTCCCTCATTCAATTGCTCTGCTTTCCATTCAAGTGATGCACTCAAAGGGCAACTTATTGTACATGTACAACTTAACTGCATGTCAAGTGCATATATGTTCCTTATACGCTAATGAAAAAAGAACACATGGGATAGGAAGTTTGAGTCCCCTTTACCATGGCAACTGTGACATATGTGACAAAGGTTAACCCTCTGTTTGTGTGTTTTGGCTGGTGTGTACTCTTCTTCATTCACAAAGGCATTATTCAATCAGGGCTGTACAGCTGTATACATGTTTCTTGGTTTCAGTTGAAACAACAACTCATATGAAATTTGATTAATTGTAGAAACAGTGTTTTTGAATTTAAGCTTACATGTACCATGGTTATTTTGCTCTGGTTTGTATAATGTTATGTACGGTGTTCAGTGTAGTATACCTTTTTAATTTAGTTAGAAAATTGTTGTAAAGTGCCTCGGGGTTGGATCAGTGTAAGCTGCTCAACAAATCTAAATATTTTTATATATTGTGAGAGTAAGATGTTATCAGTCATCCAGCTTCTCCATTTGTTTTAAGTTCTCCATTTTTATGTATTTGTTGTTCCTCTCTTTGAAAACATTTACAGAGTTGTACTTCATTATGTGCTTTGTTCTACCTCCATGGTTTGAGATTATGTATGAGTGACAATTAAATTGACAGATAATATATAATTTTACAGGACATTTGTATTTGGTTACCTATAATTATTTCAAGGAACATTTCTGTCCTTGATTTTGTTACCAAATAGACTTTTCAAAACTCCAACAAAAATGGGGCGACAAACGCCATCAAGTTTGTTGACCCAAGGGTGACCTCAAGGCACAGGTCAGCATCAACCTGTACCAGCAGATCCAAGCCATAAACCTTAACTGGACCCCCAGAGGGCAAGAAAGTGACAGCTTTCTATGACCTTTGACATTGGAAGGTCAAATTTTGAAACAGAGAGGTCAAAGGTACTGTGGTTCTCATGCTCTCTGAAATTACATTTAAACCATGTGAATTGTGAAAAGTTGAGCATGATATCTAACTATACATGCATGCGGATGACAGACACTCTAAAAGAAAATATACAAATCTAAATTGACCCTCCTATTTTTGACAGACTGTATTTTAATTAGTGCTTTACATCAAGTAATAAACCACAAGGGAAACTGACTGGGTAAGTTTTAAACTAAGAAAAACTTTTAAAGAGCGGGACTTAACTTGGGATAACTAAAACAAGAAGTCATGTAACAAAAAGCACTATTCTTTTCAAATACAAAAGAGGAAGCTATGAAATGCTGAAATAAAAGCCCATAATGTTTTTGGTGTTACCAGTAGCAAGGCAAACAGATTAGCCATGTACATTTACAATATTGACTTAAAAACACCTTAAGCTTATTATCTTCCCCTCCGAAAAATCCCCCTGATAAGTACAAAGCTTGCTTTGATAAAAACACGCCCACTTGTATCCTCTAGGTTACATTTGGGATACCAAATTTCACAACATTACCGGCAGTTAAATTGATAGAAGTGCAAATGTAGTTACATGTTCTTTTAACTATCGGTGGGAATAGAAGATACTTCAACCTGGTATAATCAGCACAGCTAAATAAAAATGGATACATAGTCATTACTCAGATAGCTCAGTTGGTAGAGCACAGGTACGTTAATCCGGAGGTTTCAGGTTCAAGTCCAGCTCTAGTCAATTTGTCTTTGTTCAACACAAAACTATTCATAATTTATTTCCTCTAATCCATTGACCTGATACAACAATAATTTATTGTTTTGTAAAGGGCTTTACTTTGTAGTAAATTAAATTTCACAAATATATATACAAGATGTACCCTAATTAGCAAATATTTGTTAACAATATATAAGAAAACATGGAAAACAGTACTTTATGATAAATGTATGCATGCACAACAGGCACATTTGATGGGTTCCCAGGGGTAGCATTTCATACATTTTGAGTAGGAGAAGTAATGAAGCTTCAAGTCCATATGTCATAACCATAAATCAAAGCGTTTTTTTTCCACATGGAAAAACAGTAACAGAGCCGAGGATAAAAAGCTGTTCAGTATCGTCTAAATGTGATGTGTATACTGTATACCATCAGCAATGCAGCATTACCATTAACTACATGAAGTTCCCTCACTCAATAGTATGTTCACCTGTTGGTTTGATCCTATGCCCAAACTAAACCTCTATGGTTAGTATTCTATTATCATTGTGTGTATAAAGGCTATCGAGCGTAATCCCCAAGCTCCAGAAAAGCTGCTTGATATTGCCTGTTAGAGTTGGGCAGTTTTAAAAACGTGAATATAACTGAGCAGCCTGTATTTACTTGGGTTAGGCATAGTGTGAACGTGTACATCAACTCATCTCATCAATTATACAAAATAACAATAGTAGTGTCGAAACTGCATAAAGGTTTTGTACATTTGCAAGTAAAGTTTCACAGGTTTAAACTCCGAACTTTGAGAGGATATTCCTCTGACTATCTCCATAAAATGAGTCACTCAATAAATATTGTAGCATCCAAGACTAGTATTGCCCAATTATGAATTGATAAATGTTGAGAAGTAACCTTTTGATAATCAAGAATGTTTGAAAAAGTGTGAATCAAGCTTGTTGAGGAAAGTTGACCATCGAATTCATTTCAAAAACTATGAAGGAAGAATGACACTTAGCAAGGCCCCCTCGGGGTGCAAAGACCTAGGTGTATGGGACCATGGGATCCACCTTTGTAAGGCAAAGTATTTTTCTTATTATGCCAGCCTTGAAAGGCACCAATTCTTCTTTTATGGGTGGTTCTTCCTTTGGTAAGGGATTGATTCGGCCCACTCAGAAGCTGAACAAATCTTTAGTCTAGATACTTGTGCTTCTGTTATTGGGGCTGATACCAAATGAAAAGGATCTTGTGTTGAGCACACACAGATTACACAGTGGCCCAAGAAAATCTTAACTGTATTGTCCATATCCGTGCCGGGTCATTCTCTATGGGAAAAAGTAAATCTTTAAAAAAAAATCCAGGATTATCAAGAAGTTTAATCACAAAGGTTGAAATCAGAGCTTTCCTTTTTAAGATGACACTTTTTATCACCTTTAAAAATAGTGAGATTTAGTTAACAGGGAGGTCATTGCTTAACAATTGCAGACCATTTAGTCAAGGAGAGAAAGCAATTTCAATTTGTCACTTTCAACCATTAACCACTTCAACATCTTTCATCAAAAAAACCTTTATAAACACTGTATTTCTCGAAGTTCCTTTAAAAAATCTCAAGGTTCTATTCAGTATTACTTCAAAGTGGTTACACACACACATAAAACAGTCAAAAATCTATCATTGATTAATACATTGCTTGAAAATGCTGAAGTTCTTCGTGATTTTTGCCAGTTCACACAAGGAAGATCTGTGGGAGGGATTTGTTTTGGGTAAAGGGATCGATGATTATCATACACTGATCAGTCCTGTGACATACTTGAAACAAAAGTTGTGCAAACCGAGAAACATTCACACCATAGCCCTACAAATTCACTACCCTTGCACCATGGAGCATGCTTGAACAGACACAAAATTCACACTACTGAGTAATAATGTGCACAGTACATCTACAAAGTACATCAGTTTCCGGAAATGATCAGCCACTATGCATGCATACAACAAGTCAACCTGCATACACATAACTTGACAATTCACTAAAAGTCACATAATAAATGCTGGAATATTTCCCGCCTTGCCTGTAGCTTTTGATCCCAACAAAAGAGTTTAAAACTGTTACTGTACCAATGGAAGCCAACAAAGCCCACCCTTAGGAAAGAGAAGAAAATTACCCAACCCAATCAAAGGGCAAGACTTTATGACACAAAGCCCCCTGGAAGCTCATTGGTGGTGTTAATAACTAGTGCAGGCCCTGTTGCTGTTTTCCCTAGCCATTGATCATCGTTTCAACATGAAGCTAAACGCTCTATGGTTTTCTGAAGCTAGGAGTCAATGGCCTGCCATGCCTGACTTGCATTCCCCTCGTCTTGGCTTACTGGGTTCGTGACGTGGTTCACGTTCACTCTGGTTCCCTTGCTAATACTGGGAAGCAGATCCCAAGCTGTGGAATCTGGGAGTGCTATTTATCAAACTGTTATGAGCCCTAGGCAAACCACATGGGCTCCATTTGTTAACTGTCCTTCTTTTCTTAAGGCAATATGGCACTGGATGATTGGTCATCATTCTGTGTTATTTATATTACGCAAAACTTCACAATGAGTCAAAGAAGCCTGAACACACAAATTGTTTTGAAGGAAATTTATCATATGCATATTAAGATTTATTGAAAGTTTTAATATAAAGAATTTCAAGGTACGATATTTGAAATCCTTAGTTCAGATGAACATTGTCCTTAACAGATTATTATTTTTTTACTTTTAAAATTCATTACTGTACACACTCCCAAATCAAAAATAAGTATTTAAATTATTTTACTTATTGACATAATAGGCCTACCCTTCAATAATGCAGTGGGAAATATTCACGATGACATGGTGTTAAATCTGTGACTCAAATTTCCAGACCCCTTGAGGGAATTCAGTCTTGCTTTACTAAGGAAACCCACACTCATTCCTGTCTGTCTCCTTCCCCTTCCTGGAGACGAATCTTGATTGACAGAAGAGTCATGTCAGTCAATTCATTGTAAGTGATGCAGCAAGAAATAGCATTTAACCCTTAGCAGTAGCAGGATGATCCTGAATCAATTGCCAAATGACCACAATCAGTGAAATAATAAGAATTTTAGAATTTTCTAGGAAACATCATCTGTTCAAGTATTTGACACAATTTGACATACATGTATAGAGCAAGGCTGTTCCTAGCTCTTTGATAAAACAATAACGAAATGTTTTACATCTTTCAATTTACAAACTTGACACAATTTCTTTAACGCTATTTTCACCACAACACATGTCACATCTATAATAACTGTGACAGACATGCCTTGTAAAACACAATACATTTATTTCACACAATCAGACAGACTGCCTTCAGTAGTCCAACAGTTTAATCAAAACAACAGAGTCCTTGACTGCCAGAAAAGTTACGTGCAATACAATGTAGTACCTGATCATTTGTGATGTGACCCAATACAAATAACAATGGCTGGGAATTGACTCAAACAAAAATATTTGGATAATGAGTTTTCCCGCAAAACTTTTTCAAACTGCATTATGGTGGACATTTTAAAATGCCCGACAAAACTTCGGTCTTTTGGGGTTGGTATCATTGGAGTGGGGGGGGGGGGGGGGGGGGGGGGGGGGGGGGGGGGGGGGGGGGGGGGGGGGGGGGGGGGGGGGGGGGGG
>JAUELU010000091.1:3624492-3636029 GCA_032357145.1 Evasterias troschelii
GCTTATCATTTCTCTGCTCTCTCAGCTTATTCACTATAGTCCCTATGTCATATTAGATACAAATGCTTTCCAACACTTGGGAGTGAATTCAGACCAGCCCTCATATGTTTTAACTAGCATTTGGCCAGCAAAGGGAGAACACTGAGTACATAGCAAACTTTGGTCATGAAGAGACAATTTGTGTAACCTAGATAAGATCCTAGTTTTCTCAAAGTCCTTTTTTTGTTAAGCCTTGATTTGTAAACGAGGCTCTCCACACTGACCACATCAACAGGAGACTGTTTTTCATTTTTCACATTGACAATATCTTATAACTTACAGATGGGGGTTTTCCTGTACGGATAAAACTCAATTTGCCAATTTTATTTTACATTGAAGTTGGTTAGCACATTTACAAAACTAAAATGACTTGAGGTCCTGAAACTTTTTGAACATGTCAATAGTAATAAACGTATCGAGAGCTCGTACAAAAACCGATTTACAATGTGTGAAATTACAGGCAATAGGTGATGATACATCAAAGGCCCTATAAGAAACTTTGGCTTGGGTCCTGGCTTGAGTTCTGACAGTAATTTTGAAAGAGGGAATTCAAAGAGGTGGATGGTGCCTCAGCCCGGCGTCAAAGTTGTGGTTTCAAAAATGGCCATAGACTGGTTCAAGAATGAGGGTTTCATACATGAACTGTATGTAATAGACCTTCACTATGGTTTTACCATCTTGATTTTTCCCCATTTAAATGAATGTAACCAAACTGAGGCTGGAAGGAGAAATAGTCTGGTTCCTTTTTTGCACAAATTAATAATAGCATTCATTACTGCTATTGAATACGGGGAACATGACCAAGATGGTGGCAGCATGGTAAAAAGTCTGTAGTTGAAGATCAACTTACCCGCCTTGTTTCCAGAGATATCCACTCTTATTCAGCAGGGACGCCTTAGCTGTTGATTGCACCTAGACCCGGGATTCAAATATCATGTACATGTAATAACTATCCATATTGGACTTCAATATTAAATTGTAGAGCATCGCAGCAGGGTAAATACATGGCAAAATATTGGATAACACGAAACGCGTGTTCCACCAATCATAAGGATCTCTTGAATGGTACATAAATTAAAAAATTGACAGTGTCTTGTGTTTAATGAACAAAAAAATTATGCAGGAGACTTTGAAACGCTGGCTGGCAGAAGTAAATTTTCATTGTTGACGTAGTTCTGAGCATGCGCACTCTTCCTTGCAAGTCTGCTGCCATCTAGTGCCCCAAAGTCTCCCATGACATGACAGTTTTGACCGGCAATATATGAAAAAGGGGCAAGTACATGTACTTCTGCACCAGCATGCTCAACAAAATGTCCAATACAGTAACATACTTCACATGCTGCAAACAAACTGTGTGGTCAGAATTTACCACTCCCAGATGATCAACAAATACCAACGATAAAAAGTCTCGGACAGCTTTCTGATGTGCAGAAATCACGCCATGATAATTAAACTATCATCATGATCATCAATGAAGAAATAATTATCAGTGATAATTCTTCTTTTTTTAACTGGCTCATCCTGTTTTCAAAATTTAATCATCGATCGGAAAAATTAGTTCTGCCTAAACTCCTACTGCTCGCTTGCAAAGTACCCTAATTACCTTCTACGTCCTGCTTTGTTTTTTCTGTTGAGGGATTACATATAAGATGTGGATATGAGAATAAATGAGGCTTTACACTGTTTTGTATTGTGTGCGTTCAGAGTTCGTATTAACAGTTTGTGACCGCAGAAGCTATTTACATAAATGGAGTGCAGGATTCTGGACAGCCAATGAGAGTAAGGCTTACTTCAGTTTGTTTTGGAGTGATTAACCAGACTGACCAATAAGGATTGGTCTTGCAAATAAATGGCTGAAAGTTTGGCTGGAGCATTTATGTATTGTAACTTTGTCACAGTTTATGTTACTGAATTAAACTGAATTGAATTAAACAAATTCATTCAAGTACATGTACATCAACGCGTAACCATATTTGACAATTCCTAGACCCTATTATTGCGGCTTAAACAAAAGAAAACAAAACCCTTACAACTAAATGCAGAGAGCCAACAGTGCTGTATTAAGCATCATTGCAATGAGAGTATAAGTTATACAAAACTAAACAAAATGCGCCTTTCAGAAAAGTATTTCTACGATTGTTAATTTGTTGACATTTAATTTTCACCTGATACTGGGATCTGCCCCGAATAGCACTCCGCACCAATGCTTAAAATTGAAGCTCAGTAGCCAGATCTCAGACAACGTGTCAAATTTCTCTGAATTATGCGAGCATACGTGTCCAAGCTTTATGTTTACTTGCGTAAATATACTGATAGTGCAGTTTGGCGCGCCGATGATGCTGTGTTTGGGTAAGTGCTGGAATGTTTGTCTGACAGCCGGGTTATTTGAGGGAAAAGGTGGCGTCAATAGTGCGGAGTGCTGTTCTCCCAGCAAGGAATGCTGCTTACCTCAGCGGTGCTGTTGCGATCTTGCAGCGATTGCGAGAGTTTTTTGGATAGACTGTGTCTAGTTTTCTCCTGGAGTTGGCATGCATAGACAGAGAGGGAAAAAGAGGAAGAAGGGACACCACAAAACAAAAAAAAGTGGGGTTAGTTCACCATGCAGTCTACGTCTAACACCACTTTCACAATAATTACATCATACATAGTTACATATTTGTGAAAGGAACAAACAACATCCATGTAAAACAATGACTTATACTTTGAGCAATGTCTGGTACAATGACTCGATTGGTCACAAGTGAACACCCAAATTTGAATTCCCCTGACTAAAGACAGTGTTGCTATGTCACATGGTTCAGGACAAGCTTTTGTATAGCAACCTCCAGCTGAGCGAAGCCTGGTCCCATTGTGTCCAATAGACCTTTCTTTTGCAATGTCACAGCCCGAGTTGTTGCCAACCTAGGTTGGAAAACTATGGAAAGCCATAACTGCAAATCAAAAGCAGACAGCCATAGCTTGTAGCAAGTCACACAAAATGTTCAAAATAGTGTTGAATTTGTTGGAAACAAATCAACCAATTATGGTGGGTGTTCCAGTTCATGAATCTTTACAGAAAACGATGAATTTTGTCACAATTTGTTTTAACACGATTGAATGTTTTGCTAACATTTGGCCGACCATGCCAACCGGCGCACTTTGTTTGTCAACAATGGAAAGGTCTATACATTTATTCGGAATTGCGTACAGATATTCACCGTCTCTTGTACGTACTCAACAAATACTTGCCCAATACTTTTCTTCAGTCTGGAGAATTTAAATTCAAGCACTCACTTGTGACTAAGCAGGTCAGTGTACCAGAGATGATTCAGATCTAACTAGCAAATGGCTCATCGAACTACGTCTTGATCACTTTCCTCATGGTAATGTAGGGCTGCGACATAACGGAGGCAACAGAGGCAATTGCCACCATGCCCCAGGTAATTGCCTTCATGCCCCTCAAATTGCCCAAGTAAAAAACTAACTTTCTTCATAAAGTGGTTGGAACACTGCCTTGCTCTTCTCTATCAAATAAAGCACTGTTTTGCCGACCGATTTACAGCCCTTTTTTTTTACCAGTCTTCATTATTTGGTAAGATCAATTACATATTTTACTTCACAAATACTCAGTACCTGCGTGTTAACCATGTATTTGGGTGCATGGTGGTCTAGTTGGTGATCAAGTTTAGTCACCAACTAGACCAGCATGCACCTCCTTCCACTGCTAATGCATGAAAACCAAATATTTTCTGAAGTAGGTTATGTACATCAGGTCTAGTGATAGCTTTTTTTGGGGGGGGGGGGGTAGAGAAGATTTAAACAAAGTGGCATGATAATGGCCTATTGAAATTTGTTCGTTTTTATGTTGTTTTTTTTTTTTGTAGGTGTTTGGTTGCTTTAACTAACGACATTTCCCAATTATATTTAGCTGCACTGAGTGTTTTGTGTCACGGAACAGTACCCAAGGTACGGTCGAATGATCAAGACAATTATAGCTCATGATTTAAGTTTTGTTTACCTACAAGTGCAACTATAGTTGAATGAAATGACCAGGTGTTCAAGTTATATTTCATGTCAACAGCGTAAGGCTGAGTCCGGATTGGCAGCTAGGGCTTTGGCTGTTGCTAAGGCTAGTGTCAAGGGCGGCCATTGCTTTATGGCATGATCGTACGGTGACCAAGCCACAGCCACGACCATAGCTGCTAATTTAGAAACAGCCTAAGGTGGTTAAATATAAGGCAAGGTACATCATTTGATTTTAAAATGCTGTATTGTACAGTATTCCTTATTGCTAATGGCGTAACACTTGCAATTAGTCTTTATGTTGCAAGTAACCAGTTGCTATTTGGTATTAAAATATCTTACCTTGATTCACTTTGTTATTAACCAAAATTGTGTATCTTTATAATAAGTTTTTGTACCAATTTCAGACCAAAATAGCTTTATGAATACTACGGCCGGATCCAAATCAAGCAACTTGGACTAAGGCCAGTGGCTGCAATGCAATGTTGAAGAAGAGGACTTTTTGGCCTTCCCGCTGTAGCCAATGCAGAAATCAGTTATTCAGAATTCAGACACGAAAATATAAATACTCTATCAATGCTGTACCTTCCTTAAAGTGCACGGTGCATAACATGTACATGAAAGATGCAGACATTCAACTAATTCCCCTACAAGTTCAGAGAAGTTTCCACATCCACCAAGCTACAAGACACGATCTAAACGCCAACAGAGCTACTTACATCAATGGCGCGGCTATGCGTTCTCTTTACGGGCGGATGATCAGGCATTTCAGGTTCACGCTGCCATTTCTGGCCCATCCGCATTACATGATCTTGGATTTTGCTACGTCTGTCTGCCAAATCAACACTATCACATTCCTACAAGAAAACAACATTAGTAAATAATTTGGTTATTTTTAGTTAAGTGGCATTGTCATGCTCTTCAGCTGAATCATTCTGTCAATTGAACCCTGACCTCTAACAAGCTTGTACCTAGTTCAAACTGTCGCAGCCAATCAACAGCTGGCATGTGCCAGAGCTGCCAACATTTGCAATCAGGGAGATTTTGTGCAGTAATCAGGAAGATGCTTAGAATTACATTCAACGTAATAGGGAAAAAAGTTTCCATGATCAGGGAGATTTTCAAATATGTTCACCAGAACATGGACAGATTTGTTTGTTGCACGGAACTTTCTGCAGAATCAGGGAGAGTTGGTAGTTCTGGCATGTGGATTACTCTATGAAGTGAAGTATCCTAATGGTAACTCAAATCACTCAATACGTCATGTGCTTGCCCGTCTGCCACACATACAAAGTGTTAACCACTTCTAGCTCCAAAGCTTTATCGTTCACATGCATTGCGTGGGACAGAAACAGATAATTCTGGCAAGCCCGCGACTTTTTGTCAATTATTTGGAATGGCAAGTACAAAGATGACGTTTTTCTTACAAAAATCCTTACTCAATGCATTTCCTCTGGAGATCTTATAAAAATTGGCACAAAAACAACTTGACGTGGGCATGGCCCCAGGCCGACTGTCCGCTACCAACATGATTGTTTGAAAAGCTCATTTATTTATGAAATCAGTTCTAGAGAGGGTCAGAGGTCAGACTTCAAGGTACTAAATTATTCATGGTGTGAGGATGTCATAACACCTCAAGATTCCTTAAATTGTAAAGTTTTTGTACACTGAGCTTGAAAAAGCGTGATCACTTTGATATTCCTTGTTATCAAACATAAAGCAGTGAATATCCTTCAGATTTATACAAATTCTGAGAGTAAGCTCAGAGTAATAGTCATTGACTGAGGTCAGTAACTGGATGGGAGACCATCTGGTTTGTTTGGTGGCTCATCCGGGATATGATAGGGCTCCTTAAAATCAAGCCTGCGTCTTTCGGAATGAGCGTAAGTCTACAGGTCCTGTGCATGTTGTTGTACCCATAAAACACCTGGGACGCTTACCGTGAACGTAAAAGGGGTTTACCATGAGTTTCTGAAGCGGCTGCTTAATGCGCCTTCTCCGAGCATGTTTGGAGTATAGTTTAAATGATGTGCATTTGAATATATTAAATTTGAGCAATCTAAATGAAAAGGGTGAAATAATTTCACATGTACATGCTGTGTTATTGTTAACTGAACTCTTCGCCTTGTCCTATGTATTGTTATTATTATTAGGTGCATCCCTCTGAAGCCACTTAAGTTCAGACAGAGTCTATTTTGTCTGAGTTAAATATCGTACCTATTCACACTGTACTTGTTTATCTTAGTCAATTTGTGTTTTTGTTTGTCTGGGCAAATCTGCCACAAGCTTTGGCTTTCCTGGCTATGCCTTCATTTCCAATTATCCTCTTACTGTTCTTTGTTATTTTTATGATGATTCTCTGTTGGAATGGAAATAAATGTCTTGAAATGAAAATGAAATTAGTGTATTCTTACATTCATTACGGTGGCCTTGCTGTAACTCAAGCTGTCCATGTCAAAGCCAGAATCATCGTCATCTCCACTCTCTTCATTCTGTGCCAGCTCCTTGAAAGCAAACTTATACTTATCTACGGAACTCATTGGCTCGTTTTGGGGAAGGCTCTCTCGCCTCATCTCGTTGGCATCCAGTACATCATATTCATCCTCGTTGAGAATTGGTGGCAGCGTCGGGGATGAATGCCTGATTGGAAGAACTGGTACACTTCTCGTCGGGGGTTTGGGCTGTTTGGCCACTGGGGGCGGGGGAGCGCGTCTGACTGGTTTTGGGGGAATTTTCTCCTGTTCATGTCGCGATGGTGAATTCACCCCATGGGTTTCCTCAAACGGAGTTGTCAATGTTGGCGTAAACGGGGCAGCTGGGTGCTCTTCAGTGACACCGCTTATCGACTCACTCAGCAAGATATAGGAGTGTCGGTCTGAGCTTGCTCCCGAGATAGGTCTTGATTCAGCATCAGTCAAGAAGCTGTAGTTGTCGTCGTTGCTATCGGCACCAATAGGACTTGGCCTTGGTACTGAGGCAAGTGAAGGTTCTGCTTCACCCTGCGGATCTAGCCTGGGGGGAATCGGTGGAGGACGCGAGGGAGGCTGGGGCACACCAGATAATCCATCAAATGTTTCAACATCCTTTGGAGCTAATGAAGTGGAAGAACGAATAATCTTTGAGTACTGGTCTTCAAGGTCATCTTGAGTTATTGCTACAGAATATGGATCGAAAGTACTTTGCCCCTGTTCCTTTCTTAAATCTTGATCCACTGATCCCTCCTTTGCAATAGTGTTGAGCTTGACAGCGTGACCTTCAAGATCAACCAAGTCTGATGACTTGCGGGGAAAAGTGATCGGTACAGCGTTTTGTCTCACAGGAGCAGCTGGTGGTACAGGTACCAATCCTTGGTTTGCTAAAGGGTTGTGAGAAGATTTGACTGGCAAATCTGTTCCTTGCCAAGACTGTGCTTGAGATGAACTCCTTGGTTCTTGATTAAGTACTGCTTCCTGTGGTAAGTAGGGCTCTGTCTGATTGGGAGCCACTGTTTTTTCTGCCAGTCCCGAGTTTTGAAAGTCAAGATCTACTGAACTGAGAGAAAGGTTGGGGGGACGATCTGGCAGAGGTGGCATGTTGCTGACCAAATCTCTGGATGGTGGAGTTGGAGGATGGTTTCCATGCCTTCCAACAGGAGGAAGGGGAACGGGTCTTGACATTAAGACCATTGTGAGTTCAGGATCGTTGATAGGTGAAAGTACAGGGGATGGTTGGTTTGTTGATGGGGGCTGTGGGGGAGGTGTGAAAGGGACAGGGGAGAAGGATAGATCAGGGTCGAATGTCTCAGGATTGCAGAAAAGGGAGGGTGGACGTAGTGTGGGTGTGTCCGGATAAAACTCAGTAGCATCCTCTTCCGTGGACAGTGGGTCAAACTGCGCAATGTCTAAAGTATCAGAAAAAGTTAGCTGTTTCTCCATGTTTGTTGAGTCAAAGTGGTTAAAAGAGCTCTTCTGTGGTTGGGGTAGAGCTTCAAGTACACTTAGCACAGGTCTCTCCTCGGATGGTAGTGGTGGAGCTGGCAAGTCAGAAGAACGTCGAGGCAAGGCTGATAGATTTGTGGTGTTGTGACGTTTTGGTGGCATGGGTGGGCACGAATCTATTGGCGGGGACGATTCTCTTGGCGGAGCTGGAGGAGGAAGCACTGGCAGGCTTTCTTGCTCATGGTCATTCATAGATACTGCACTGGGAAAAGGAACGACTTTTGCTTTGGGAGGAGGAGGAGGGGGGAAACTAGGAGGAGGGCCAAAATCACCAAAATCATGTGCAGATAAAATCCCCGAGGAGCTGTCTGTTAAGTGTGACCCGACATCAGATGAGATTGAAGATGTGTCTGGGCGAGCAGGAGGGATAGCTTCTGGTAAATCTCTCTTAATGATTTTAGGACTGGGTGAGCTCTTGGGAGGGGGCGGAGGAGGCAAGTAAGGAGGACTGTCATCATCCAAATTGTCATTAAAAGAACCTTGGGTCTGCGGAAGTGGAAGAATCGGTGGTGGAGAAAGAAATTGTACAGGTGTCGACAGAGGAGAAGCGGAAGAAGGAAAATTGTCTAGATATATGTTTTGCTCAGACATTGGGAATTGTTCTGCAGGCGAAGATAACGTTAATAAGGAATGGGATTCATCTACAGGAGTAGGGGCTTTGGGTAGTGGGCGCTGCTTTGGCACAGGTCTGCCATCTGGCCTTTCCCGACGATCAGGTAGTGGGGGAGGTCTTTCTTCCATACTGGGCTCTGGCCTTGCTCGAGGTTGAGGCCTGGGAACATCTCGTGGCTGTTTGGGAAGAACCTCTGGATTTGCTGTCATCCTTGGACTAGGGCCTTTTGGAGGAATTGAAGGGAAAAGAGTGGGTGCACTCTGACGTTTTGGAGGTAACTGATGGTCCATTTCCTGCGACTGCGAGATGTTCGGAGCAGATCTCCGTGGAGGCAGGATGGGAATGTTGGATTGAACATCGACTGCACCAGATGGTGGAAGCATTAAATAGGATTCATCATCAAACATTGGCTTCTTTCCTTTATTGTGACCATTCTCTTTGCTTTGGGGTTTAGGGTTACCCCTTTGTGGCGGCATTGGAGCGTCCATTGTGGGCTTATGATTCTCCTTCTCAGTATTCACAACAAACTCCGACAACAAGGCCTCCGCTTGAGTTGGTAAATGGTTGAGGATCCGTTTCTGGTAGCCTCTCTGTGTAATCCCTATCATGTTCAGCTGATCTTCAGTCAGGTGGCAAACCTGATGGAGTTCTGTCACACCGTTGACATGAAAGTTGGCGGTGAAGTGGCCTAGATCTAAGGACTCCAGCCAATCCTGGATTGATGATGCTGCCTTCTGAGCCATCGTGGGCTGTCGGAGAAAAATTTGCAGTCTGTATGAGTGAACTTTGGAACTAGCTGCACTATTGCACTGACATTGAAGAGAGGAACTTTGCCCGCTGACCACGTTAATGCTCCAATATATCACTTCCTCATAGTGGTTGATCTCCAGCCTGCACAGGGAATAAAGGGGGAAAATGCACAGAGATTAAAAATTATTCACAATAGTGATTATTTCTTTTTTAGAAGGTCTATCGACACATCATTGTCTCAATTTAACAACAAATGAGACCTTTATTTACAAGTTAATGTAAATGAGATCTTGATGCATCAACAATTCGAAATATTCAGTTCTGTTACGAGTGAACTTTGCGGGCTGAATAACATTCATCATTGTTTGCATGGCACCATTCAACAAGCATGGGAAAACACACACAAAATATTGGATTACAAACCTGTTCATTAAACCCTAATATCTTATTCCACAGTAAGGCAATTTTGCAAATCGAATATTATGTGCAAAAAAACACTATGTATTAATTTGTATATAACGCAACACAGATCCTTGACCTTTGATTGGTGGAATACGTGTCACGTGTCATCCTTTATTTCGCCAAGTATACTGTCGCGACCCTCCATAATTTAATATATACTTCCTATATGGATAATTATTGAGAAACTTTGGACACTTTGCAGTACCATTCCAAAATTAATCATACCCCACCAGTTTGTCCAAACAAGGCAAGTTCAAGTCCACCACATTGTTTAGAAGGGTTTTTAGGATATTCAAAATTAGAATGGTTTATAGCGCACATTCAAAATTAGAATGGTTTTTAGAATATTCAAAATTAGAATGGTTTTTAGAATATTCAAATGACAAGAATCTGTGTGTGAGTTTCCATACATGTAAATAAAATGTAACTCATTGTTTGTGCACTGTTGCAGACTACAATCACCGTTCAAATCTGTCTTTCCCATTTTTTCACTTTGCTTCGCTTATGGTAAAATGGAACAGCCAAGATTCACCTCGCGATTATAATAATCGGCAACAATGCAACAATGCACTCATATGCATCCAATATTTGTATGCTGAATGAAAAGAGGTCAAGCCTTATACAAATACACGGATGATGTCACTGAAGTTGTTTTCGGATTAAATAGGAAACTTCTTACAAAAACAGAGGCATGGCAAAGAGGAAACTTGTGTGCCTGGCACACAAGGAAAACAAAAACATGACTATTTCCTCCATGCACATTTTGTGTCTGTTTTTGGTAGTGATTTTTTTATACAGCTTACAGTGCATTGTAACATTCCTTTAGTTTCATTTCTGTGGTAGTATCGTGGCCACTTTCACTGAAAATGACACTTGGGTTAGAATAATAGGGTAAAGTACATAATGAGACAAGTTCATGGGGGGATACTGCTGCGGCTGGCCGCAAGACAACAAGGTCATGGCCTCAGTTTCACTACAAGCCAGACAGATGCAAAGATCAAAGTCAGGGTAGAAAGTCATAACAATTTTTCTGGATTGTTGAAACAAACTTGTATGGTTTGCAGCCGCTTTAATAACCCAACTTGACATTAGAAAAGCATTAGTTTAAAAGTATATAAAAGAACAACTTACAATTTGTTTCACAAAACCACACTTTAACTAGAGAGAGAGGCTGTAAAAAAACACCCAAAAACTTTAGGGCCATCCATCCAACAATTTTTTGTTTAAAAAGTTTCAATCTTTTCTTATGTGTGTTCTGACCCACATGCTATTTTTTTCTTTAAGGTGTGTGGAGCAATGTTCAAAATTTTAGGAGACGCTTATTTACAAAGCCCCACCAACAAAACGTGATCGGAAATCAAAAACAAATGTATTTGTACATTCAAAGAGGAATTTTTGTCAGTCAAAAGTTTGATTGAATATTATACAAATTCTGGAATGAACTAAACGTGTACAGACTATATATTTGAAATGTGACCTCATCAAATTTATTTTGGATTTTGACAAAAATTGCAGTTGAAGGGTCTCAAACAGTGGCAATTGTAAGTGACCATAGTAATGTAAGGTTAGAGACTTGTAATTTTTTCTCATTTTCAAAAAGACTCTATCTTTTGGAAAATAGGATCATCTTCAAACTCATGATAACTGTCCACAAAGCCCTAAACAACAAGGCTCCTCCCTACATCACTGAATTA
>JAUELU010000091.1:3973178-3983711 GCA_032357145.1 Evasterias troschelii
ACATGGTTGAAAAACCCCCCCCCCCCCCCCCCCCCCTACACTTCATCGTTTGGCTTGTTCCTTGAATGATACGATCGATATGCCAGATTGAATTGCGCTGT
This sequence comes from Evasterias troschelii, assembly GCA_032357145.1. Taxonomy (NCBI): domain Eukaryota; kingdom Metazoa; phylum Echinodermata; class Asteroidea; order Forcipulatida; family Asteriidae; genus Evasterias; species Evasterias troschelii. Next base: position 3,973,280 of record JAUELU010000091.1, read on the forward strand.
TATATCAAGCCGCGTTCTCTGCAAACACTGCACCTTTGATCTTCCGTTTCTCTTATTAGAGGACCTGTCCATGCTTGATAAGGCAACGGTGTAGACTTTTAAGTGATTGTGTTTATGCAGTACACTGTATTGCACCTTTTGGGAAATCTTGGACTTCCTGCAATTTCACAAACCAGTGTTGTTTTTATTCTGTCAACTCTTATTGAAGATGATAACAATTTTAGCCAGTTTCCTTATTGGTACAGTTAGTAGGCCTTTTCGGAATTTCCCTTGTGTGTGGAAAGGGTGGGTTTTTGTATCAACTTTATTGATATGAGTGATAAGTTTTAAACTGCAAGTATTTACATTACAAAAATTATCACCTAGAAAGGGAAAGGGATAATCGTTAAGTGTAACTGAAATAATTTCAAGAATATGAATTGTAAACTGGAAAGTGTCTGTTAAAGGTAAAGAATACCTTTGGTTTTTCGAATGGTTTGATTACAAAAAAAAAACCCATATGAATGTGGTGTGTAGTGCAATAAATAGAACTAACCTGTGAAAATTTCATTTCAAAAGGTGGTAATGTTTTTGAGGTATCGACAAAAATCTGGAGCAGTTATGTCCACGCAGGAAGAACAATCCATCATTGGAATACACGATCTGAGAAATATTTCAGCATGAAACGTTTCTCAGATTGAGCGTTTTTTCGTTCATCCCTTTCTCCAAAACCAAATTCATTGGAAGGAAATCGTTTCTCAAAATGTTATGCATTATCAACAGCTGCAGTGCTTCTAGCCAGGTATGATTTTTATGGTCATTAATTTTTGGAGTAACTACCAAAGGTATACCCTCCCTTAAGATCCATTTTAAAGTTAAGGTCAGTGGAGTAGTGTTTCCAAAAAGACTCTTTTATAAATGAATAATGACTGTTTTAACGGTTTGTCATTAAAGAAATTTGTATTTTGTGATTTTTAAATATTTGTTGTTGAAAGTTCGCTAAAAGCCACTCTTGGTAAGGGGCTACAAGAAGAAAATTGTTAAATGAGGAAATAACTCAGGAGAGCTGGAGGTAGGAATTGATATTAAAACAGTCTAGATTGTAGGGTGGGGGGGGGGGGACATGCACCAGGCAAAGAGTGCAAAAGAGATGCAGTACGCGGAATAAAGCTGTTGGAATGGCTCTTTGTTCTGCATCTCTTTGTTCTATGTTCTACATCTCAGCAAGTTAAGAGAAGAATGGGTGAGAAGAAGCAGAAAGTCTGGTTTCACGCTCAAACATTCTGTTTGCTCCAGCCCTCTGTTCGGAATGCTGCAAAGTATTTGTTAGACTGCCGCTAGATGTACTTCCTCTTCCTTGAATGTCAGTTTTGTAATTTAGGATGTTCATTTGGCCGATTGGCCAGATGTGATGACTGGGCATCTGGGAAGATTTTGTTACATCATCATTTACTCAGTGCTTGCTTTCCTGGTTGTACACATCAGAGCTCTATTATCAGAGCAAATGAAATAAAAAAAGCACTTGAGCAAACAGATCAAGTTGGTAATTAATGAATACAATAATCTTCTCTCAATGGAGATGAAGATGTGGTATGTAAGTATAAAGGTGACGTGCTCAACAAGTATTATTGGTCAATAAGGTGTCTTGATTGACAGCAATTGTCTAGTAACTAGGTGTGTGAGAGCATGGTGGTGTGTCTACCTGCTTTTGTGTGCAAAACCTATCGAAAAGTCTCTTTAAAAACCCCACCTGTATTCCAAAAAGTGGGAGGACAATCACAGAGAAGTTCCTGATTTACCAGGTTGACAAATGTGTTAAAGTGTTACATACGAAGTGTGGACCTCAGAACAAAAGAGGTCCGCACAATTTAGGGACTTGAAGCACTATGTGGACTTACACACGTCCACACAGTGTTTCTTACACTGTTAAAGATTATGCACAGAACAAAGGGATGTCCACAAAGTGACTGCAACACAGAGCTGTGTGTATTGGGGGGGGGGGGGGTGATAGCGATCATGAAACTCCTTGTCATTTATGTGTTTAACCCACTTATTTGAAGTTTCATTTACTAAACTAACGAGCACACTTAAGTACACCCACACAATGTGGTGAATCTGTACTATTTGGCAGTGGGGGGGGGGGGTCCATATGGGTATCGCTTTTAAGTCTAACATTGCTGTGGATTTGAAAAATTTGCAGGGGATGTATATGCAGGATTATATGGATCCATTTTTTTCTTCGCCCACTTGACAGTGTGTACATTGTATCAATTTCATCCATAAAACAAGATCTTGATGGACAGAAACCCACACCGTGCCCGTGAGCTGTCGCCAGTCTCGGGTGAACGATATTTTTTCCCCACCTCGTCTCTTCGTTCAGAAACCTGTCAATTATTTGCAACTTGTACATAATACAGTCTCCTCGGTTTGTTCCGCAATGTATGTCTGAACGGTAAAATCCTATATGGGCACATGATACATGTAAAGTAGGAAAACACATCTAGTTGGGTAAATATAATGTATGGATTGCACCTATGTATGGTTTCGAATGTTGAGGATTGCGTGCAGTGATCTGAACTAACTGCATGATCACAATACACACATTTTGTGCGGGTCATGAACTCAAATAAAGGTAGAGTCATACTTTGGTAATTACCTCAAAAATTGTGTTTAGCATGCTGCAAAATTATTTTGTCTGACTGCCCGGCGTTGATCAGAAAACATTAATAGTATCTCGAAGAATTTCAATCTCCAAAACTAAGGCAAAGTTTTGGGGATTCAAATTTCTGTGGTGACCGTTTGTGAATACTGTGGAGGGAGATGTGGTTGGCACTCCTCGTCACCTCCTAAATGTGGATGGGTTCGATGTTATTGATGAAAATACTGTGACAGTTTTTTACTATTTTCTCAGCAAGTAGACTTTGTATTCAGCTGAAACTTTTACTGAGGACTTTTATTGTATCTTTATTGACAATTTGGCCTGTAAATCAGCATTTATATTGACAAAAACATGCCCCTATCTTTTACAAAAATATGAGTATTATACAATGCATGTTTCAAAAACCATGTTTAACAAGCAGATACTGTACATACATATTTTAAGTGCTCTTTCACACTTGATTGCATTTTACTTCAAAAGAGTCCCATAAAAAAAAGGAAATAATAAATCTTCTACAGGTACATGTTGCTACCCTAACCAAGGCAGTGTTCAAACTATTGATACTTTATCCATATTCTTATCTCTACCCATTACACGGCTAAGCTACATTTAATCAAATCACCAAATCAGACGGGATTATAATGTAGGAACTGAGGCATGGAGCAGTTGTTTTGATCACTATACATGCTTCGGTTTTTTATTTTTTATTTTAATCATGAAACAGCCATGCAATTTGCCAGGTCGGCTTTTCCCCGCACAGAGAAATTGAAAAATTGAATTTCGCTTGATTGCCCTGTCAACTTGAATGGGAATCCCAGCCAGAGGATTTTCTGGTTCACTTGTTTTTTTATTTCGTCATTATTAGTTTCTGTCGTGAGTTGGAAAACATCAGAAAACTCGGACGAAATAAAACTTTGAGGTTTTGTGAGAGGCAAGGATTTGGTTCCCCCCTTGTAAGTGATATATATCCCTATCGAAGAAAAAGCTTGCTTAGTAGAAAGTTAACCAGCCAAAATACCTATGTATTGCTTGTGACTGGTTTCCTGCTAACTTTTGCTTAGCAGGAATATTTGCTAAGCACCTTTTTCTGCTTGACAGCTTTATGAAGTTGGGACCAGGTGTTTTGTGACCGAGCATTCTGCGAAATGCATCAAAATGCAACCCAGGTGAAATGAACACCTCTCTAACTGCAGCAAAATGCAATATGAGGATTCTGTTGCATAAATAGAGTCCTTATGAAAGTGGGTAAACAGTTATACAAGTCTCTTACCCTCACGTTAAAATGGTGTGAAATGTCATTTCAAGCATGAAACTTCATCAAGCATGACATCAATGGATTTCAACAACAAATGAGTCGAAACTTTACAAATTCAAAGCTGTTTTAATTGAATATCATCAAAATTCAGGAATAAACTCAAAATTTCCAGGACAAAAATGTACACACCCGTTTATTCAACATGAAACAACGTTGGATGTTTTAGGATGTTGACAAAATTTGCACTGGAAGGGTATAAAATACAGTGGCATTTTACACTGTTTTAACGACTTGTAATTTATATTTTTTCACTTTCATTACGGACTCTATCTATTGAAAAATGGGTACATCACAAAACTGAGTTCAACTTTGGAGCCTCTCTTTAATACCTCCCTCTAGTGTTGGCATTGAATTTAACATTCCCTTAGGTGTTGACTGTAAAAATTTGAACAAACCACAGGTTGGGTGCCATATAATAAGGTTACACTCAGTCCTGTAGTTTCATCAGCGCTGTTCTCATATTGGTCGGAGTAGCGCATGAAACAGTCATCGAGTTGGTCGAGTCCTGGCAGGCGAGCACTGAGAAAATGGAAATTAAATTTTGATTGATCACTCGGTCGTCTTGAATGAAATCAGCACAACATTATTCTCCAAGGAGGGTATAAATAAATAACCGGTACTCTCCAATGTGGTAACCCGATTTGACTAATACATCTGGCCGATGTACACAATTGACTTAACATTCAAAGTTTGTTTTTCCAGCATAAGGCCACCATAAAACCCTGCCCGGATCAGTTTGTTTTTCTGGCCAGAAAACTAAAAAACAACTCAAATTCCGCTTTTATGGAATAAATAAATGAATAATATATCAAATAAGGCCATAGAAAATTCGACTTAACATTCAAATGAGACGTTTGGTGGGCATTGGTTACTTGTGGAAAACAATTAGAATAATTTAAGATACAATTACATTTGACTATGCCATTAATTCATAAACAGTTTAGGCCTAGAGGTTTTGCCATTGTCGGTTTGTTTTTTATTGTAATTTCATACAAAAACATAACACATGATTAAATAATCACAATTTATTTACTGACTTTTAGTTTACAACAAAATGTCCATAGTCACCTTTCAATACATGTACCTGTTCATTTTCATGCACCATTGGTCTCAGCATGAACTTAAACTCGATAACAAAATATCACAAGCTTTTCATGAACCATAATATGCGCTCTATAAGCAAGTGAAACATGGCTTTACAAATTTGTTCTCGGCTGAGAAAACAAATGACAAAAAGGAACTAGTCACAAAATGGGCAACATCAGCGCTTTTCAGCATTGATAAATTGGTATTGAAGCCCTCACAGAAGTTCCTGAGTTGGATAAAAAATAAAGTAACCCAATCATTAGACTGATTTGTCAGGAGATTATTTTGCAAAAAGGTTGAGGCAGATCTAGACTGGTGTCATTTCCTTTTTATCACTTAAAGCGATGTTTATTGGTTACCATGAGTAGGGCTCTGAATTGACTCTAGACCACAGGCCGGAGGCCAGTGATTTTAGCGTCAGGCAAAAAAAATCACGAACGGAGAAGTCTGACAGTCTTGTTTTTTGTAAATGAATATTTATCTTTAAAAACAACAATGAGGTTCAGATGTTGCCTTTGAGTCAATTCTTCAGTTGAGTATCATAGTATCCCTTACCCATGGAATGAGATAAAGCTTCTTTATAATGCGTGTTCAAATACAACAAGTTTACATGTTAAACCGTGTAGATAGTTTGTTCTCATTTTAATTCTGGTCTTGTAAAAACATCACTGGTCCAGTAAAAATGATGAGCTACAAGCCAAAACGGTCTTGTGGTGTTTCCTCTCAAATTCAAGCCCCTGAATGAGCGGAATTTAGTTCAGATTGATAGTCTTGTCTCTTGATTTGTATAGAAACTATACCAAACATCCTGTTTGATTTTTGGGCTATTTTAGAATGCGATATTTATTTATTTTTTTTTTATTTGCAAAATAATTTTTTTTATTATGTTGATATCCCCCTTAAGTGCACTTGGGAAATCAGGTTGCTATTTTTGGTCACAAAAAGTGCACTAGAAATTTGAAAGTAGAGTTATGTGTTTTGCTGTGCAGGCTCTCTGGTGAATGACAAATCAGATCTTATTCAAAGGAAGTGTAATAGGGAAAAACCCTGTTTAAATCCCCACCTGATATTAGCTGACACAACTTTCTCAAATTAGATATGTTAAAAAAAAACCTAGCTGTTTCACTTGTGAAAAACCCAATTAGGTTTATAAGTAAAAAGACAACAACAAGCAGGGTTCCCCCATGACCAAGCTAGGTAGATAAGCATAAATTGTGTGTAGATACGCACACATTTTTTTGTCGTTTTTGCAAGAAGAAATAACATAATAATGATATTAAAAATCAAGAGAAACCATTTCTAGAATGCTCTAGATTGCACACTAGAGCTGTTAAAATCAAGATGCACACTAACTAGAAAATAAAGAAAAAAATTTTTTTGGGGTAAGGTCAGATTATTTTGAAACTGTTAAATTCCACCTAAGTTTCTTTCATGTATGTCTTGTTTAAAAATGCATTTAAAAAAAAAAAAAAAAAAGTAGTTTGTCACTACCTTTCAATATACTTAATTTCATGCAGACACTTTTCTGAACCAATTTGTTTGTGAATCACACTTTGCCTGTGTTTGATCAAAAGAACTGCACTTTCATTTTTGGCCAGAAGCAGAGACAGAGTGTGAGAGAAATAAGAAAAGTGCAGTCTGTATAAATAGCGACTCCTCAAAAGCTACCTGGCTTGGGTTACCCAGTCCTCTAAGCATCTTTACATTGAGCCCCCGTCCCTATACTCAGCCAAACACGAAACCAGATCTCCTACAAAATGTTGGTCGGACACTGCTGCAATGAGGAGGGAGCCATTGATTTTCTTTTTCTGCTGGCACAATAGCGATCGTTCTTTTAGGTGTGAGCATATATGCACTGTGTCCCCTGTAGAAGACGACTTGCCCTTGTACGCACATGTTCATGAAGTTGTCATGTTAAGAGTTCGCGGTCAATGAGGCTGGACTTCTGTGTATAAGGCGTGGCAGAGAATTAAAAAACTGACGAATTCTAGGCCGATACAGTTGATATTTCTGGAGTGTCTGCATCGACTACAGTTTGCAATCAAGGTACTGTGAGATTGAATTATTTTGTATTCAGATAAACATGAACAATGTATTCTTCAGTTTAGTGGAGTTGTTAACTATATGAGAGGTACAGCTGGCCCAGATAGCTGGTCAGTGTTAGAAATATGAAAGTGCATTGAAATGTGTAAACATATTGTGGTTATACGGGTTTTGGTGAAAGGGCGAACAAATAATATAATGCATTTTTAGCTCATTTTATTCAAGTTTGATTTTGGTTATGGGTCTTGGTTGTATCACTTGGTTTCAGCAAGACAGTGTTTTTTAAAACAAACATCTAATGCTTTGTTCTTGGCATTGGTTGGTAAAGATGTACAAGAGCGTTTAGGTCCCACATGTTGTGTAATAAGGGAATAAAAGAGTGGCGGTGAGGTCTTAAATGGCTGTTTAAACCCGGCCATGCGATAACAGACTCAGCCAAATAATGTCTGTTCTTTGGATTGGTTGGTATTGATGTACAAGAACATGTAGGTTCCACATGTTGTGCGATGCCTCTTCAAGTACCCATAGTACAATTATTGTAAATAGGAAGGTCTCACCCCAGAATTTCTGTAATGGCAGCAATATTTGCCATCTTAAAAAAGAAGGAAACTGTCAAATTTTATTTTTGTGATGTACTCATTTTCCAATAAATAGAGTCCTCATGTGAGTGGGGACAAAATTATAATTCTCTGACCTTCGTTAAAGTGGTGTAAAATGCCTTTCTATTGGATACCCTTCCAGTGCAAAATTTTCAACATCCAAAACATCCGATGACAAATTGGTATTTACATTTTTTACAGGGATGTATTGGTTCATTCCTGACTTTTTCAGAGCAAAAACCTTCATTGGATTTAAACAACTAATTGGTCTTAACATTCCAAGGAGGAACTTTTTTCGTCAGGTAAAAAGTTAAATTTAAGGCCATTTTGATTGAATATCATCAAAAGTCAGAAAGTTTTTTTGTTTTGTTCACAGAACTCTGGAACTGAGTATACAGTGCTCAATACACATCGGTGTAGGGTAAAATCAAATTATATAATTTAGATGTACTTGGACATTCAAGAAAAAATCCTGCAAACAGTAGTGATTGTTTACACTGATCACTTTCAAGCCGTGCAATAAAATAAAGGAAAGCAAACAAGTCCAGTATTTTCAAGGCAACTTTTTGCTTTTCCAAATGAGCTGCTGACCAAATGAACAGCCGTTGTGTATTTAAAAAGCCAATTTCTTTTTACGGACTCTTGGGTAACACTTCACAGCAGTTAACTGTCAAGTCAAGTACACAGTGATGTCTTTTTGAAGGTGCTGTACATTTATGTCAAGATGTTTTCTTTTATTTTCTCTGTGTATGGTTTGCAAATTAAGTAATCACTAATGCTACGGCAAGTGTTTATTTTGGATCAAATTTCATGAGGTATAGAGCATGTAAGAAGTGGGTTTCCAAACAGCATTTCCTTGTGTGCTATGTAACTTAATAGCCACTCATATTAATGGAAAGATACAAAGATACGACATTCTGTTCTGAGGGAAATTCCAGCTGTAATCGTTCCCCTTAATTTGTTTTCCCTGGATGTCTGGTTTTTAATTCCAAATATGTCGCCGCATTATAAGTTCCACTTGCCCTGTACTTTTTTTGTAATTTTTTTCCACGGCTGATCGACCAAGTTTGCAGAAGTCTGAATTAAATTTACGTATCAGTGATGATCTAAAGGGAGTGTTAAGTTTCCTTTTAAATGGAAGCAATTCTGCTCTTGTCTTGCCTTTCCCTGATTCATCGGAAACACAAGGCTGTCGATAAAAACAACTAAACACCACTCTCGGGCTTCCAACACAGGCCAAGCCAGCAGATAACTCGTTGCCGAAAGCTAGACGAACTTAACCACTGGTAACAAGATCTTAATGGGGTGTTTAGCATGCGTGTCCTGGGGCAGATTGAGAGAGTAAGTACGGCCAGAGAGCTACAGCCCTGGGGGATCATCAAGCCGTCTTGTAGAAATTAAGTCTCTAAAGAGTAGATCTAGACTTTGTCGTCCGCTTTTTGCGCAGGCAGTAAGAGCCGAGACCAATGCTCTGTGTGTGCTGTCTGTGACTGTGTGGTAAAGGGCCTCATCTTTCTGGTCCAAGTGTCCACCTTCAAAAGAAGATACTCCAAATGCATCAACAAATTTGATGATACCTGGAAATCATTCTGTCTTTTTATTTATTTATTTATTTATATATTTATTTATTGCATTTATTTATTTATTTATTTAGTACTGGTCATTCTGAAGAAATACTGTTGTGCATACAACATACAAAAATGTATCAAAATATAACAAGCTTTTGTCACAAATCTTGGTCACAGTTATTGGAATGAGATTTGTCAAGAAAAGTTATTAATTTCTTGAAATCCAAATGACTGAAATGAATTTTCTCTCAAAAGAACCGATATTACCTGTTTTAACAACTCCTTTCAAAATTGGCAACACTGATATCTGTCTCATTTTTAAAAGCTGATCATGTTTCACTGATAGATCCAAGTGTTTACCAAACTTATTTTTATCTTTGGATTTTGGATAAATCCATTTTTCTTCCCACGTAGAGTACAAATCATTTCTAGGGCTGTGCCAAAATTGCTTCATGAGATTGATAACTAGGGGTAAAGATTCAAGAAAATAATAAAGTTTTATATAAAATATCAAAACATGAAGAAAAACTTTTTTTTTTGGTAAGGGTGGATTATTTTGAAACTGTTAAATTTGTTAAGGGCGAAATATTTGGAAAAACAACTTATGTTGTAGAGTGACTGATATGTTACCAATTAACCATGAACATGAAAAAGAGTCATTATGAAGAATCAAAACTATTCTTTGTTCAACCCCAAGTTAATTGATATTAACTCAGTCAGTTTCCCTTGTGGTTTTATTACTTGATATTTGAAATAGAAAGTTGCATCCCCTTCAAGTGATCCTCTCCTGGTGCTTCCCAGGTTGTATTGTAAACTTGGGGTGTGATCCCTGGCTATACAGCAGTTACGGGTTGAATGGCTTCTGACTGGCACACCTGAACAAAGATATTGACAAAATGGGAAGACTGCCACTAGTAGGACTAGATAGCTGAGTTGGTGGAGCGCCGGCACGTTGATCCAGAGGTCGCAGGTTCAAATCCTGCTCTAGTAAATTTGTCTTTGTTCAACTCCAAATTAGTATGAAGGATCTGCGATGGGCTCTTCTTAGTCACTCTGTAAAAGTATTTACCAGCAATTATTTGTGAAGAAAACGTCTGTGCCACCTTTATAATATGATATGTTTGTTATAGACTCATCACGCCGCTCATTTGTTATCACTGGGGGGGGGGGGGGGGGTACCTGC
>JAUELU010000091.1:4269349-4279548 GCA_032357145.1 Evasterias troschelii
TTTGTGCATATGTTGAGATACACCAAGTGAGAAGACTGGTCTTTGACAATTACCAGTAGTGTCCAGTGGCTTTAAGCCTTTGAGAAATGAGTAAAACAATTAGCTTTGAAGTCCAAAACCTGATGTTTTGAAAAGGTGTTTTTTGTGTGGCTCTGATGACTGATTGAGTTTTAAATCTCATGGGTTTGTTATTTCATGCATATGTAATGTATGTTGGGTCATAGAAAGTGGGGATACTGGTCTTGGGTAATTATCAACGTTGTTGACGTGCTTTAAAGACGTGCTTTACATGGTGCAAAAGCATTATTACCTTTATTAACAATGAGTTGGATGGGTAGTCAAGTCTGAACCCCCTTCTAAAAGGAAAGTCGTGAAAGAAAGAAGGTATTTTTGATGAAAGGAAACTTTGGTGCAACGAGCCCTGTTATCTAATGGAAAATTTGAAGTTTGGTTCATTAAACATGAATGATAAATAACCGATATGCACAGGCCTCATCTTAAAAGTACACTGCAATGCATCTTGGGAAATCAAGTACAGTTACAAAAAGTATATCAAATGATGCCAAGATGGCACCATGCTGTAGTTAACATGTAACTATGCCAGGTTATATGGTTGTGTACCGCATTGCTTCAAAATTAGCGCACCATTATGGTTGCGGGTGTTGTTTAAACTTGATTTTCCTTTGAATCATTTGGACATGCGTATGAATGTTGCTGATGGACAAACATTGAAAACTGTGTAATTTTCTGAATACTTGTGTTGTATTTGCAGTACCCGATGTGCCGTTTGTACCCCAGTACTTTGAGCCAGGGGAGTTTGACACACCCTTTATGACCTTTCCACCATACCTTTATGATGGAGCTGTATACCCTGGACCTTTGCCCCTCGAGCCTGACCAGACCACGTTAAGAGACTACGTCAAGAAACAAATGTAAGTAACCAGCGTGCTCCCTTAGCAGTGGTTTGCTGGCCAAATGCCAGATAAAACACCCATGGACCAGTCGGAATAAGGCTCACATCACAATTGAATAATTAGCAAAGAGTGTTAATTTTAAACTAGTTATTTGTAGAATTTATTTCCTTTAACTTAGCAGTTAGAAAAATGTACATGGCTGAACAACCGGCACAACTTTTTTGTCTGGGAGACCATAAGAAAAATTACTTTGTCTCTTTCAGACAAAATACTTTTACTTACTTTTGCAAACAGTATCACTTGTGGTTTTTTCTCAAAGAATTACACATCAGACAAGAACGTACAAAATGCAGGTTTCCATGTCTTCCATTAGTCGTGGACAAATATGTTGATTTAAATTCTAAATCGATGTATCTGCAAGTTTCTACAAGCAGTTTAAGAGCTGAGCATCTATTTTAAATATCAAATAATAAACCACAACTTTTCTTTGTTCAACACCCAAATCATATTTTTTTGTAAACGAACATTACAACCTTTTCTTACATCTTCTGTTTATTTGATATCACACCTTGTCCACAGTCTAGCACTAGCACAATTTCTGGAAGCCACCAGGGACTATGCTTGCCTGTCCAATCTATGCCAAGTGCCTACGCATAGCCGATTTTGCAAAGGAAAAAACAATTTTGTATTTTTGTCCAACATGGAAAGTTGTCAACTTGGGATGTGACCTTTTACTTTGACCTTTTTGGTTGAACGGAAGTTGTGACAAACTTGGGGTCTTCATTGAGTGTTGTGGCTTAAGTTGCTGTGAACTATAGACCATGTAACCTTTGTTTACAGAAAGAGTGACCTTGTACACTCCCAGGGCCATTCTGGCAGGCAAGATAGTATACTGGCCATATTTAAATTTTACACCTCAAGTCATAATTTCTGCATCAGTTCAAGAGTTATACAAAATAACAACGAAATAAGTTTTGAGATAATAACCGTGCTATCAATAATAACACGTCTTGAATTTCATCTGGTAGAGGACAAGGCTATTTTCATTTAGCAAGGGGCACTTTCATAGGAAACTATTTTAACAAAATATAAACGGAAGAAGTTTTGAGATAATAACCATGCTATCAATAATAACACGCCTGGAATTTCATCTGGTAGATGTCTTTTGGAAACTTGTGAGGTGGCACCAAGGCAGAATCCATGGGCAACAGAGTAACTCTTTGTATTCCAGGTCTTTAATAACCTAATCTTATGTGCCCCCTTTCATCATAGCAATAGTTGATACAAATCAGACAGTGCAATCTCTATAAAATTTCAGATTTTTATGGCTGTGTACAAATTGTGCCTGCTGGAAGTCCAGGCTTTGTGGCTCTGTTGTACACTTGTGATTTCACAGGTTATGTGGTCTGTAATGGTTTATTGAATGATTTTGATAATGATTTTTGTTTTCTCTTTTTACAGTGAATATTACTTCAGCGTGGAGAACTTAGTGAAAGATCTCTTCCTTCGACGAAAGGTAACAAGTCAATTTCCAGACACAATGGATTTATATTTATTTTTATCCAAAGTTGTACATCACTAAGAGAAAATCTATTTTATTTATGTTATGTACAGTATAAGTTTACCTCGATATTCAACTTGTTTGTGTAAAAGTGTCTAAAAAATATATATATTCAACAGAATTTTTTTTGTGTATAGATACTTTAATGGGAAACATTTGAATTGAGATAGCTGCCCCTAATTTGCTATATTCAGAGTGCACCCCTCACCATTGATTCACAGATGATGGGATTTGTGGCCGATGATTATTTCCTTTGCTGTTCACATACTGTATTGGTAGGCACTACTTGTGCCCGCCATGTAGATGTACACTGTTAAATGAGGCCATAAAAACGCTTAAAAAGGGATTAGTTGCAAGACGCTTAACAAGGGGTTAGTTGTAGCTCAACATTTTTACTGGACTATAATTTATTTTTACAAGACCAAAATCAGAAAGAGTTGACCATCACTAAGAGAAAATCTATGTTATGTACAGCATAAGTGTACTTTGATACTACAGAATTGAAAGATTTTATCAGATTCATACATGTAGTCAACAGTTTTTCACATAGAATTTGCACAATGAGGTATTTTATTCAATTGAGACACACAAGACCACCAGACTTGTCCTGATGTGAGTTTACTGGCCAACGCTAAAATCTCAGGCCTACAGTCCAGTGTGAATTTCGGGCCCTGATGTATTTTGTTGTTTGATTTAAAAACCTCTACTACTATCGGCGTGTTTCCTGAGGCAACCAACACATACTATGCTACAACAGTGGCATTTTGAGGCACCCATCACATGCTTCTGTAATTGACCAATGGGAAGCATGCTCTCATGACGAAAGTAATCCCCTATGTAATTGAGCAATGGGAAGCCTGCTCTCTTGATGAAAGTAATCCCTTCTGTAATTGACCAATGGGAATCATGCTCTCATGATGAAAGCAATCCCTTATGTAATTGACCAATGGGAAGCATACTCTCATGGCGAAAGCAATCCCTTCTGTAACAGACCAATGGGAAGCATGCTCTCATGTTTGTTTTTTATCCAATCACTGTTTAGATGGATGCGGAGGGATACCTGCCTGTGAGTTTGATTGCCAGCTTCCATCGGGTGCAGAAGCTGACCAGTGACAACATCATTATCATTGAGGTAAAAACCAGGGGCCAAAAACTTGCTAAGCACAGAAAAACTTTGCTTAGCAGAACGGATTACCTTCCAACATTCCATAAAGTTGACATTGTTGCAACTGGTGTCCCACTCATTTTTACGCTAAGCAAAGAAATTTTCCAAGCAGTACTTTCTGCTAAACAGCTTTATGAAATTGGGCCAAGCTGTAGTTAGTAATTTGCTATAATCAGGTTATATCCCTACCCATTGATTCACAGATGTAGGGATTTTTTGTTTGTGGCCGATGATTATTTCCTTTGCTGTTCACATTCTGTATTGGTAGGCACTACTTGTGCCCGCCATGTAGATGTACACTGTTAAATGAGGCCATAAAGATGCTTTAAAAGGGATAGTTTAAAGATGTATAACAAGGGTTAGTTGCACTAAGCCGCTTACAAATTGTGAAGAGCATTTATGGGATAATTCATGCTTCAATTTGGCTTTACTTTTACTTTATGTTCAGTTATAAAGAACTGCTTACTCCGTGTCGCCGATTTGGGATCTTGGGTTGGCTTTAAGTCTTAAGCATGGTCCAATTTTGTGACTATACTTACAACGGAATTCTTCCCCTATGCCTTGCTGGGGGAGTGTATCCATTGTCTGGCACGTTCTAGGCCCTAAGGAATAGTTCTGTAGGCATACGCCTGCAGTCCAGTATTCACAAGAAGGACGTTCTACTGGACTGCGACATTGTGACGAACTACGATGAACCGTCTATACTAGAGAATATTTGCATTGGCATTCTGAATGTTCAAACAGAGTGTTCTAGCAGTCCAATGGACCGGTCCATGTACGCCGGACATTAGTACCTTGCGGTCTGTTGAGACGCTCCCTTTTTGTCTCATTGAATTGAGCACTTTACGGAAGTGCAGAATTCTGTGAGAAGCACTACCATGACAATTGGACTGGAATGTCGTGACTACTAGACGACTGAGCTTAGGTAGTGGCGGGAGTACAGGTCGTACTATATAGTAAATTAGGAAAGAAACAATATTTGGGGAGCAGTCATTCGTAGTTCGGTTATGAACACTTTTGGAAGTGGAAGTTTGTTGTGCCCTCTTTGACATTCAGTATCAATTGTGATTTCTCTTCAAAGGCACTGGCTGACAGTGAAGAGGTTGAACTCTCACCTGACAACACAAGGATTCGACGTCGTGATGACCCTCGACAGTGGATCATCACCGGCCCGGCGATACCCTCGACCGTCACGTCGGTTCTGTCCTATGACAGTCCAGAGTTTGTTCCTGGCAAGCCGTACCCTTATGTGACACACGATACAGGTTTGTGGAGAAGAACAGTTTAGCGTTCGCGTTACTGTGAATGTGATAATTAGAAACACGGATTTCTCATTGGTTTTCATGATTTGGTTTGTCTTCATATATTCATATTCAGTCTTGACATTGATTCCAGTGGTGAATGTAAAGTGATTAAAGAGGAAGGGAAATGTCAAATTCAACTTCGTGATGTACTCATTTTCCAATAGATAGAGTCCTCATTTGGGTGGGGAAAAAATTACAAGTCTCTAACTTGATAAATAAACCACAAGGGAAACTGACTGAGTAAATTTTAAATTATTTTGAGCTCAGAAAAACTTACTAGAGCGGGAGTTGTACCAACGACCTCTGGATTAAAGTGACGGCGCTTTACCAACTGAATTATCTAGCCCTATGTTGGCGGTCTCCCTATTTTGTCAATATTTATGTTCGGGGGTGCCAGTCAGAAGCCATTCAACCGTTAACTGCCATGTAGCCAGGGATCAAACCCAAGTATACGATACAACCTGGGAAGCGGCAGCCAGGGGATCACCTCAAGGGAATGCGACTTTTTATTTCAGATATCAGATAAATAAACCACAAGGGAAACTGTCGCTAACCTCACGTGAAAATGGTCTAAATTGCCATTGCATTCGACTGGCCAATGATTATTTCCTTTGCTGTTCACATTCTGTATTGGTAGGCACTACTTGTGCCCGCCATGTAGATGTACACTGTTAAAATGAGGCCAAATTTAAAATAGAGTACGAGTTGCATGGTGTTTGACTGCAGTTTTATCCCAAAATACCCAATTTCATGGTCAATGTGTGTGCTCATCAATAAATGGGCATTGATTTTCAGGTGGGCCTTGGCATAAATCAATACCGCTTTGATAGAAAGGTGTTATTAAATTCACATTTATATTTTCTCTCCATCCCCATGTCCACATGTACCTTAAACAAATAAAATGGCTTCAAATGCATAGTCAGTGCTCAATAATGCAATTGAAATTTAACTTTTGAAAAACAAACCCTATGAATTGACAGAACAGTAACGAGTAACGATTGCTTTTGTTTTGTGTTTGAACAGAATCGGCCCCAACTTCACCGACGCCAGCCCCTGAAGCCCAGAACCCCGACAACAATCTGAACGACGAAGGCACCGGGATCTCCATCGAGAGGAAGGACAGCATGAATGGCTTCAACATGACCCCTGGCCTGTCCACCAGCCTCCCGGAGAAGGAGTCTAGCATATGGACAGAGGTACGACGGAGACACAGGAGCCCTGCAGCAGCCAAATCAAAGGTGAGCTATTGATATCCGCACTCTGAGCTGCCAAATCTCACTGATTCTGCAGAAAATTCCCTGAAAATGAACCAATCTTTCCATGTTCTGATGAACAAATTTGAAAATCTCCCTGTTTGTGGAAACTTTTTCTGTGATATGTTGAATGTAGTTTTGAATATCTCTCTGATTGTTGTACAATATCTCCCTGAATGCAAGATGCAATTGTTGGCAACTCTGGAGTGAGGGTCAGTTTCAGTGGGTTGGGGGGTGGGCGCAAGTAAGCAGATTTGTGGTGCTTTTGGTGAGCAGTATTTCTAACTCATAACTGCTGCTTATAAGTAAACCAAAATGGATTTTAACTTGCCAGTGGTTCTTGTACGAAGATGAGTGACGCAGGAATTCAAGGCTATGGTCAAATCTTCTTGATCGTTTACAAATTACACTTGTCCTTGCACAAGTTTGCTAACTGGGAAGGAGCTTTATGAAATTTGGTTATAAGAAAAGCCAAAACGTCTTGATAAATTTACTTACAATACTATTTTTGTTTGATTTGTTTTAGACACCTGCCTCCCCTGAGCCAAACTCTGACTTGTTTGGAGGACAGGAGGAGCTAGACTTCCAGTTTGACGAGGAGCTGTCCAATATCACGGGCAGTGGAAGGAAAAACACCTTCTCAGAATGGTAAGTTGTCACCCAGGTGTTTTTTGTTGTTGATTTAAGTGAACAGTGAATACCTTTTTGAATATTGTTGTTGTAATGAACAAAGTACAGACAACCCCAAAACCAATGAGACTGATTAGAGTTCTTGTTCAGAACCCTAGTCTGTGGAGAGTTCTTGTTCAGAACCCGGACTCTTGTAGTAGAAGTACCCTTGTTGAGATTTGTATACTGTGGAGAGCTCTTGTTCACAGCCCTTACTGTGTTAAGAGTTCCTGTTGAGAACTGAACACCATAGAGAGTTCTTGTCCAGTACCTTACTCTTGAAGTAGTGTTCTTCTTGTTGAGAACTGTACACCGTGAAGAGTTCTTGTCCAGAATCTTACTCTTTTATTAGTAGTATTCTTGTTGAGAGCATAAGATTGCGGAGGGTTCTTCTTAAGAAATGTAGGCTGTAGGGAGCTTTTGTTTGAACTGGAGACTGTAGAGAATTCTTTTTTACAACCTTACTCTGTAAAGAGTTACCTTACTCTGTAAAGAGTTCTTATTTAGAACCGTAGACTGTTTGAAGTCTTGTTCTGAAAGATAACTTGAAACCAAGCAGCATGAAAACTTAAATATATTACTTGTATTTTTCTACACAGGTCTGATGACTCAGACGATGAGATCACAGACCATGAGGTGAGCAAGATCATCATCGTAACTCAGACGCCGCCGTGCTACAAGAAGCACCCCGGGGGCGACCGGACAGGCTACCACGTATCCCGCTCAAAGATTACCAACAACCTGGCCAAGATCATAAACGACGGACTGTATTACTATGAGATGGATCTATGGATGGATGATGAGATCCCTATTCCAAAGGTGACTAAGAATACTTGAATATACTGCCAGGGCCATTATTTCCCTCTAATGCCCACATTATAGGCCACTGTACTGTGATATTGGACCATGTAAGTAGGGCCACTATGAGACTTAACTAGGAGGTACACATGTATGGTAATATTGGACCAGGAAGAAAAAAAAACTAATTGGAGGTATATTGTGATATTGGACCAGATAAATAGGGCCACCATTATGTTCTTAGGGAGTATATTGTGATGTTGAATCAGGTAAATAAGGCCACTATTACACATCTTTGAAGTACATTGTGATATTGGACTAGGCAAAACACTGGACGCTCTGGTGTTTCTGATCAACAGTGTGGGTTCGAGTCCCAGTCTTGACACTTGTGTCCTTACGCAAGACACTTTCCATTTTTGGTAGGTACGTGTTTTGTGTAATGATCGAAAAAGAACCCTGTACACTTATCGTTAATAGAAAAGGTTTGCCCAGGTGTTTTTTGGTATGGTTGGGCTTTGTAACCTTAACACCATTACACCATCGCACAAAAAGGTATGTCTGTCATAGTCCATGAGCCAGCCACACTAGCCAGTACCAACTCGAGGGACTTATTCTAATATCACTTTTCTTGTGACCATAAACAATGATAGCCTTTCCCCAAAGTTTTTCCAATGAAATAATCAAAAAGAATTAATTTGTATAAGTGACATTTTGTTGAAAAATCCCTCTGTTATATGTTTTGTATGTTTTTTTCTTTTGCTATGAAGACTGAATCAAACTACAAGAAGATCAACACTATCAGTCAGGAGGATTTCTCCACGCTGGCTCCGAGGGCCAAGTATCAGGAGCAAGAGGTACCCCCGGCCCCGCCGATCCTGGCACCCGAGGAGCAGGAAGAGGATGAGGCACAGGTGAAGCCAGAACACGACGTCAGACCCAAGGACACACCCATCAAAGGTACAGTTGGCTCAGGAGCTCAATTTGAAACAAAAGGCTGCATGGCAGAAAATGGCGCTTAGTTAATTGGAATGCTGAGTGAAAATTCGCAGGGAAGCAGTCTCAAATTACATTGTTGGCTGGTACCCTAAATCTGCTAAGCAATATTTTTCTGTGCTAACTATTTTATTGCTGTTGTGCTAAACAGCTTTATTAAGAGCTAAGTTTGACCAAGGGTACTAAGTGCATGCTTTTTGTAACAAATACAAATTCGAATCTGTAATGTAACATTTTGTAAGTGGTCTCATAGTTCAAAGAATTCAATAACCAGTCTTAACATGTTTCTATTTGTTCAAGCGCCTTGAGTACATTATTGGTTGATTCGTGTGCTATATGAAGACAAAATTATTATTATTGTTGTTATTATTGTTATCATAAATGTTGATTTGATTTTGTTCCAGGTATACCCCAGGCAATGTTGAAAGCAGAGAGGCAAATTTCACAGTCTCTACCCACTGCCGTCTCCAACACGCCCCATGCTAGGGAGGCCATGAGACCCATGGGGTCCCGCACCCCTAGGACCAAAGATGCCCAGACGACGCCCAGGTTCTACCCGGTCATCAAGGATTCAAGACCTATTGATAATAAGGTGGGTACATACCCAGAACCCAGTTGCATAGATCTGCTTCCGACACTGATAACATTCTCCACACAACCATACATATCACATTAAAGGGTGTGTACAACATTGGTAATTGTCAAAGACCAGTATCCACACTCACTGTGACCAAAAATATACATGAATCAACAGACCTGTGAAAGTATCAGCTAAATCGGTCATTGGGATAACAAGAAAACAGAAAAAAAACCCAAAAAACTATATTTTCAATGTTTTCAAACATCAAATTTGTTCAACAGTGATAAAGACTGATTGTTTTACTGGTTTCCTAAAACCTGTTGCATTTCAAGCAAAAGTATTTCAAGTTTTCCACATTGACCATCTTTATACTATGTAAGTTATGTGAAAATCTGTGAATATTTATATTTTCAATGAAGAGAATCAAGTGCTGTTTCCAATGGTGGGGTATGTTTATTTGCAAGGCAGTAATGATGAATGTTAATTGAGTAGTAAAAAACATCTGTCTACAAACCTACTCTCAAGTAAAGAGTGATGGCACCTGGCGGAGTTAAAACCATGAATTTGTATGTTGTAAAACACGAGAAGCAAAATATTGGAATTTCATTCAAACTTTTTATACCTGTTAAATTTGGAAAAACCTTTTTTTTTATTTGACCCTTTTAGACGCCACGAAAGCGGAAGACCAAGCACAGTGACAACCCGCCTGTGGAGAGCCACGTGGGCTGGGTCATGGACTCCAGAGAGCACCCCAGTAGGTCCAGGACTGCATCTATCGGGTAAGTCCAGGGTTCGAACCCCTCCGTGTAGCTATATTAATGTCAAGCACTCTGAAAGAGTATAAAACAAAATAGCATTTTACATCAATTCAATGTTAGTGATGTGAAGTTGGGGGGGGGGGGGGGGGGGGGGGGGGGGGGGGGGGGGGGGGGGGGGGGGGGGGGGGGGGGGGGGGGGGGGGG
>JAUELU010000091.1:4344463-4354626 GCA_032357145.1 Evasterias troschelii
TGAACAAGAATCTGTGCAAGCTGATTAGCCCATCCCAGCGGTCCTGGATAGGCCCGCTGGGGATGAGCGAAAGGAAGAGTGTGGGGCGCCCTCTGCCACACAGTGGTGCTTGATATATATTTTTTAACGGTCCCTGTATCTAGTGTTTTTCTCTTAGTTTTTAAACGGTGTTAAACTGAATATGCGAAAGAAAACAGTTGGCCCCATTCTATTTTAAACAGTTATTTCATTAAAACCGGATACAGCCTATAGGGACTCTACGTGGGTAGACTTTGTGTATGTGATAGCGGCAAAACCGGGGTGGGAGGTTGGAGGTTTTTGCAATTACAACATCATTATTATGCATATTAGACAAGTTAGACCTGTTTGGAAAATGCGTAAACTTTCAGTACCTAATAATTAGAGTTTATGATATAGGCCTTGCACTTCTTGCAAATGGTTTCTGACTTGGTTAAGTCTAACCAAAATTGCATTCTTCGCCACCCCCCTCCCCTCCCCATGTGTAGTACGCCACTGTTCTGCGGTAATTATTATGAACCATTTTTACATTAATTTTCCAAGAGTCGGGTGCCCATGAGAAGGTGCACGTACAGAAAATTAATACCGGGGGAGAAAACAGAGCATGAACCGGGGAGAGAAGATGAATCATACGGGCAAGCTTTGGGTAGACGTCCCGAGGGCGGGAGCATCATATGTCACTCTGTGTGGGAACCCCCTGTGATGACATAGTGGGTCTTGAACCCAAGATCGAACCTAAGATCATGAGTGTTCTTCTTTACGAGTCTGCAAATTAAATGTTCAGTTTTTTTCATTCATTCACGAATTGCTTGTTTCAGTAGGCCCTATATGAGTTTATGTGTCAATACAAACAAACAGAATGTAAATCTCACGTGTAAAATATTGGCAACATTATTAATATTATACCAGAGGCCGCTATCAATACCATCAGTTGTCTGTTCCTTGCTCTATGGTTGTACCAACCATGGAGGAAGTGAATTAGTTCACTCATGCCAAAGGTATTAATCCACTCGCATTATCAGACACAGATGCACCAATTGCACACACCATTCCTATTGTGCGTTTAGATAAGTCCTTGACAATAATGACGGAGTAACATTTTCATCCTTATTGTAAAATTGTTACGAGCCTGTGATTTTTAACCGTAGACCCAATTGTACATGTTTCACGTCGGCCGACCTGGACACCCGACCCCGGTTCAGAGTGCGAGCTATAGCAACAAGTGCGTATCAGCTGCCTGCATCATTATGGCATGTGTCGTGCAGTATAGCGAAGTTGCAGACGACCCTACCACTGTGTAGAAGCGTTTCCAAGGCCGACCAAAAGGTCAAGATTCTTTTCCCTTTGCGCACCACCAGCGACCCCCGTGCGCTTCAAAACGTCTTAACACGCGGTATGGTTTCTCCAATTTCTTACAATGAACGAAACTAGTTGGCAAGAGGATCTGCGTAGAGCAAAAACGACTGGATTGTGACAATGGGCAACTGAATGCATAAGCTAAGTTTACGTTTTCCGTTTGTGGGGAATTTCTTCAGTTTGGACTTCTTGCATGCCGTATGATGGAACAATACCTGCTATGCTGTAATTTTACACACAGTCAAGACTGGGCATCATGTTATTTTGCTGACGTCAGTACAAATTGGTTTTGAAGGGTCCCCGTGCTTGTTATTGAGCTTGGGGTCATCCCACATCGCAGCAAACGCCAATTGTCTACAAATGTTCCCTATTATCGACACTTCATTACCCAGGAATAAACCACCACCAAAGTTCCGGGTTGGATTTCCTCTCTGGTCAAAGTCAGTACGAAGACAAATCTGGGTGTCAGTTTGGTGTTTTGTTGTGGTTGGCAAAGACATAAAATGAAAGTGCTCCAGTAACTTTGTTCGTCTGTGGTTGGCATTATTCAACCCGATTCAAGAACTAGTACACAGTGTTTCCGGTGTGTACCAGCATGGGATCGGGACCAGCGACAATTCTCTGGACGGTTTTAATTTCAGGTTATTAACTACACTGCTGCAGGTATGGTGGTGTTCTCTACTTGCTCATCGTTGTGAACAGCACTGTTATGGATGTGGCAAGCTGATGTTTCATGCTTCGTGGTTAGCAAACAGCTGCAAGTACAAGACCTCCAAAGCAAAAGTAACTCAGGTCTAGGAGTTGCTGCATGCTGGTAGAGGATCGGAAATTTTGGTGCTACTAGCTGGGATAACTATAGAAACAACAATGAACACTTAAGTCGGCTCTGCTGTGATTGCCAGACGGACTTTGAGTTTCCAACACCATGAAGTTACGGACCATAAGCCGGGCCAAAAGGTCGACTGTGATGGTCGCCTTTTGTTTCGCCTCCATTGTTTTCATGATGACTGCCAGTGTACAACGCGGTGTTTATCACCAATTCTCAAGGATTAGTCTGGTGCCCGATTTCGGCATGTACAGCAACGCACTCAGCATTCAAGCACAGGTAAGTCGTCGGATTGTTTTGCTCTAGTATTATTTCCTTCAATTAAATGTTACAACATGGAGGAAGGAATGAACTACACTATCACTTATCAGTCCTCTATGCAAGATAAGTGTGTTTATGATAAGCCGGTTTAATACGTAACAATGAATAACCATGCATACCGGTAACTGCCACATGGTTGACTAGCTGCTCTGATCGACTGTATACATATTGTGTTCAGCATTCAGCATTATAACTCTTGGAGTTAGAAATAGACTCGGCACTGTGACCGTGCTGCTGGCAAAACTGTATAGTTCGTTCGTGGAAACGATAGCGGAACGAACATCTTTAGTTCTAGGAATTCTTCTATAGTAATAATAGGTGTTGGGGCGTTTTAATGACTTGCAATCTAGTTGGGCAATTTATCGAAAAGCAAATACACAAACTATACTATTGTAGGAGGCTTTGGTTTTGTTGTATTTTTTCGTAGTTCTACCTTTAGTACCGGTACGTATAGTTGTAATTCCACCTCCCATATTGTGTTTTCGCATTAAATTAAAAGGAAATGAGTTGAGGATCCAACACCGATGGTTTTCATAGCTGTTTAGGAAAGGAAGGCTCGGGGAAGTTAGTAGGTTGGTTGCCGGTTCAAAATGTGTCTGTTTACTGTTGTGCTCCGCTCTTATGGTTTGTTGATTATCGGCTAGTTTGAAAGGAAGTTATCAATTGATGACGTATACGTCGTCTTGGTCAAATCATGGAGGCCTATATACCTCAAGTTGAATCTCAATCATGACAGTGCTGTAGACTTTATTAACAACCCATTGGTTTATAATTACATCATTATTGTTTAATCATCTTTGTCAGTCTTCGTCCATCTTTAATTATAAGCCATCTCTACACACAAGCAAAATAATGGTCAGTATATAGTCACTGTCACAATGTCAGTTATGTAGTACATATTGCATGTCACTGAAGCCATTTAAGGGCTGCTGCTGCTACTGACTCATTACCTTGTTTGTTTATGTAGACTGTGCTGAACTGTGTAAACCTTGGAAGTTCGCTTGATCATGGTGTGATGAAGCAGGCCTTGTCGTTGCTACGAAAGCTTAACGCAGATATTTTCTGACTACAGTTTAGTTTCAGTCTTTAGAATGCTGCAATGTATTTTCATTCAACACGTATCAAAAGTTACAAAATCGACTCCGCATGAAGGCCTTGTGCACTTGGGTCAATGTCCTTTCCCTGAGGCCGAAGTCGGTGTCGGGGAACATGCTTCGATCTCATATCAGGTGTGAGAATCCCCCCACACCTCTGTCGGGTGTCAACACTTCACCCCCCTTTCAACACACACTCATGCTCTGTGATCAACAACTCTGTCCAATTCCGTAGTAAATAAAAATAAACTATAAATGACTGCAGCACATTTACATTCTATTCTCTTGACATATAATTTTCTTAACCGACATCAAAAATTTAATATTGACGGGGATAACTGGAAAGGTCATTATTTTTACAATTATTCTTTTATTAATCCCGCCCGACTGTCTGGTTGACGTATATTTCTGGTGAAACTTTACAGTATCTGAATTCATGTGTTCACGTGTTTAAATATTTATTTGTTGAACCATGTGTATTTTGCGTTCCAAATCCATAGGGAAGTGATGTTAGGATCCAATGCGGATGTTACCTTAACTTTAAATAAAAGTGTTAAAATATTCAATAGTGCAGTGGACTTGAACCCATTGAACGTGCGTGATTGGCGGTTAGGACTAAAATACTACAGTAACTTTACGTGCCCATATTCTCTAACTATATGTGGGAAATTTTCAACTGAATATGTTATTGCGTATGAATAAATTTAAGAAACGATTTCGTTCGGTAATATAGAGCAGCAAATGGTGATAAACGAGTAGCCTATGTTTCAAATTGTATTGGAATTCGTTCACTGAGTCACGATGAAAATATATTTCTAAACTTATCGAATTCATTCTGTAACGATACAGACAGCAGGAGGTTAGATATGGCAAGGGTTGTATTTGTAGACGACTTTGACCTTGACAAAACAAATCTTGCAAACGATAACCTTCCTCTGCGGTCTCGATGATGTCACCATTGGTAGTTGATCGACGCTAAATGACCGGAATCATCCGACTTTTCTTTAAAAAAAACTATTTTCAACGTTGGGGAATTGCGATGAGCATCCTGGAACTGTCTGACGAGGAACAGTATAGAGGGAAAATACTGAAGGGAAAATGTCAACATTTCCTGTTGGCCCAATTCTAAGCATGGACATCAATGTACGACAGTGTTTTTCTTCTCTATTTAATTTCCGTAGCTCCAATCAAAGGAAGAGTTTTAGATAATATAAGAAAGGCAATAATGGCACAAACTTGATGAACCTTGGGTGAAGGAAATAAATACACTGTTGGTGGAGACTGCGTGCAATGTTTACGACGTAACCATTGTTTTGCAAGTCCACAAAATGAACCCACTTTACATTTCAAAGCAAATTATACCGTTGATGTTTGGAACCGTTCGATTGTTTGAATCCTATCCCCTGTGAAAAATTTCACTTCAAAATGGAATTTCACACAGCTGTCTAGAAAGAACTATGGGTAATTTATAAGCTGGCTACATGGCAGTTACATGTTGAACGACTTCATGACTGTCACCCGAACCATGGAAGATTTTGACAAAGTAGGGAGACCATGAAATTCATGAAATGCAATACAAATGGTCAAACAAGCATACAAGCTACTATATGGTGGTCTTGCTCGCTCTTGACCAACTTAAAACTAATTTCCTGTTTTCTTGCGGCCCGATGGTCTGTCTTCAAATTGTTGAGCCTCTCAAGTCATTCCTTATAAAGAAATCTAACATCGCGCAAGACCTAAAGACCAAACTCAGATCGAATGTCAGCCGGATTGCATATGGCGTGTATTCAAACCATACTTTGTAACGAACCAATTAACCCCCTGCAAGGCTGAGAATGGAAGTTATGACCAAGCTACGCGTGCTTGTCATTGTATCTTTAGAGAAGGCCTATTATTTTTAGAGTGTGCCAAAGTCAATGTTGCAAACATGACGGAAGACACACGTGTACACCGCAAGAATTTGAGGTCAATTTGTATCGGCATTGTTGTTGTTTTCCCTGTGGAGAAACAGTTTTTGAAAACAAAATATCCGACAATGTTTCGTTTTCCATTTTGGAAAAAATAATATTATAACCAAATTATTATTATTTTCAGAATGGGTCAACTATGTTATATTATCAATATAAAATAGCCACGTGGCTATAATTATGACTGACAAGATATGAAATTGGAAACTTGTGAAAATTAACCAAGGCATGCCAAACTCTTCTGCCCCCATCACAAGCGCATGTGTGATTTAGCGCCCTCTGTCGGCACTAATGCGTCACCGTAACTTTATTTGTATTGTTTGTTTCTATGTAGGTTGAATATTAAAACAATATTTTGGGGGTTGCAGTTATACAGTATTTTGATAAGAGCCTTGGTTGTAACAGGCAACACGACACTTGGGTAAAACACCCTGTTCAAGGAGAAAGGCATGACAAACCATAGAGCCCACAAACCTTAAATTGCAAATCAAGGCTGAGAAGCAAATCCAGTCACGTTTAATACTGACTCTTATTAATAGGTTAACCTTCCAGCGGTAACGGAACAATTGGAGTGCTATTTCACACACTGGCCAGTAGTACCTGATGCATTATCGAGTCCTGTGCAAGAATCGTTCCGGAATAGTAGTAACAGATGTTGAAGTCAGCTTTTTTTCAGTTACACACGACCCAGTTGTAAAATGATCGTACAATTCCAACAGGGACATTGAACCAAGGATCCGGAACACACCCCCCCCCCCTGGATACGGTCCTTGCTCTGTATTTGAACTGATTTGCTTCCTCCATGCTCGAAACACGTAATCTCTCTCAGCCATATGCCATATTATTGCGGGGTAAAGATAGCCATTAAAGTCACATGACCCGATTTTATCAAATTTTAAAATCTTTGAACTTTTTCTCTGAAAGATTTTTGACAGATGATGCTGTTTCGAAACAAAAGAGCATGCAATCAACTTTTGTCGTATATGCCACGAACAATACACAACATACTTGTAACATGCAAAAATGTTTGTTTATGGCCGATGGACGTGATTTATGGTCGGGATTCCGACAATATTTTATAGTTTTTAATCATAGATACCACTTATCAATGGCAGATTTGTTCGTGCAATTAAACGAAAGATTGTAACTTTTTCGAATCTATAGGTCTATATAAATAGATAATTAAAACTACTACCAAAATGTTGGGGTAAAGTCAGCCGAAAATCGGACCTATTGCATGTTTAAGTTATAGAGTTGTCAGGATTATATTTTTCTTGTAGATTTTCGCTTTGCCTTCAAAACTTAGTTGAAGATGTATACTATATAGGGATTTTGTGAGTTTGTAATTTCATTACTGTAACACCCTGGACGTCCAGCAGATTTTATCTCTAGAGTTTGACCATGAAATGAGACTGCTACCCACTTTGGATTGCCAATCAATGAACAGTCACATCCAGCTTATATCTCTGTTGGAACATAACACGGATTCTTCAAACTATGTCATACGTATCCATAATCCGAGTCAAAATTACCCCCATTTTGGGGTCAGCCAAACTTTAAAACGAGTCGGGCCCCTTGGACCCCAAAGTTTTTTTTTTAGAGAGCAGAGTTCATTAATGTTGTAAGAGTTTGAATTAAAGAAATTACACTTTGAAGTTTTGATATTAAATGTGTCCTCTGAGAATTCGGTGCGTCTTAACCTTTGACCCGTTTGTGGGTCATTATTGAGGTCAAAGGTGGCGAATGGCACCTGGCTCTCTCATCCTTCGCGCCATCATTTGCACAACAATAGTTCTTAGTTTGGGTCAAAATGAACAAACCTGCACCGTATTGTTTTCCATGGACAGTGCGCCAGTAAATGCTGATACCAACGATGTTTCTTAGTTGATACTTGGATAGTAATTGTCGTGGTATATTTCCAATGGGTTCCGGCTCTGATTTGAGAGTGAGATCCCCTTTCCGGAACCATGACCTTTGAACTTTTATCCTGCGGGTCTATTGTCTAAGTATCAGCTGAATATTGGACATAAAACATGGGGCTGAAACTTTTGTTTTAAATTGCCGACGATTCAGATGGAGAGGTAGCTATTCAAACCTTTGTCAAAATGGCTAGAAACGAACTTTTACATAAAACTGGTACTGTTTGTCCCTAAGTAATTGCATCGGGATTTTGTTGGGTGTGGGAGTTTTTAAACAAAATCCCTAAGCCGTTACACAAGCCGTTTTTTCTTAGTTTTTTCATTAAAGAATTGAAATGTGAACACAAACTTGTGAACATTTGAGCTCAATTGGTCATCGTAGTTGCAAGAAATTAATGCATGAAAAACACCCTTGTTGCATAGAATTGTTTGCTTTGAGATGCCTGAGAAAGACTTCATGCTTGAAGCCTTTATCAGATTCGAATCTTTGAATTTTCTCTGTTACTACATTACTTCAAAAAGGGTCGTTTCTTCGTTTCTAACGAATGTTTTATAATATAATTATCTCTCTAGTGCTCTTTACCAAGTTAGTTTTTTTGTCACCAACTTTTGAAGTAATTACCAAGGTATACACTCTCTTTAGAGTTAGTCGTTTCCCCAAAATGTAGAATTGTTTTTCCAATATTTGGTGAATACACAAGATGGTTTGTGCATTGACATTTCATACAGCTGTTTGTCTTCTGACAGTTGGTGACATTTTACACAGACGTTGGTATGCACACTACAGCATTTGTCTGTCATATGTGATTAAGAATCGTGTTATTCAACTCCGGATATTAATCTAGATATTCAAGTTATTTTTTAAGTAATCCCCATTTTAAATGGTATTTAGTCCTTTCATAGAGGAGGGGAGAGCTACGCACGGTTCGTTTTTACCTTTAAGGGTTTGTGAAAAACACATGTCTGTGCTGTTGTGCGCAATTAATAAAATTGCTTGTTTTGACCTGCTAAATCGAGATCATAATTATATGAATTGTGTTTTTAAAGCAATTTCTGTGAGCGCAATTCATAAATTTGCTTGTTTCGACTTGCTAAATCGAGATATATAAATATTGTTTTGAAGGCAATGTTTGTGCGTTTGACACCGTGGTCGTATTCCAGACTGAAATATTTCTCGTGAATGGGATATGTCCGAATCAAAGTATCAAGCAACAGAATAAGCTTCGATTTATTTAAAAACAGCTCATCTGTTTTCCGACCATATTTGAGATTATTCAGGTGGCACGCATTATCACCGAAGGGTCGATAGGAACTGGACGTTATTCAATCATCCAGTAAATACCCTTTTTTATTTCCAGACGAGTAGCAAATTAACTCCAGATTTCAGCGTCAAAATGAATGACGTTGGGAAGTTGAAACATTCACGGACAAATTGTAGGGATATTTTGACGGCTGTGTTATTGATGTACATTTGTACTTGTTAAAATTCTTATCAATCAGTAGTGGATGGTAAATGGCGACTTAACAATTAAGGAACTTGTGTCCAAAAACTTACGGAATGAACACGTGTGTTCTGTTCTTTCGTATGGAGGATTGGAGGGCACTTGGTGTGAGAGTTGGGTCATAAGGCTTGCTGTTCTTTTGTTATTTGAAGGACACCCCCCCCCCTTGGTGCGAGGTTGGTCCTTTCCATATAGGGCAGAAGATTTAGTTGCAATGCAGTCAAACCGTTGCAAAGTGATTGTAGGGTAGGGGTATGCTGGACCCCGCCTCTCGTATGCCTATAGCGCCCTCTCTTGGATTGTTGTGTTATTATTTTTCAAGCGGAGTTTGGTTTTACCAAATATTGCTAAGCTGTGCTACCCCCACACGTGACACGCCCACAAATAACTGTTATACGTGTACTGTATAATAACAGCAAATTTATTCACTATTATTGTTTGGTTTTAACAGTATCAACAAATCAATTTTTAATAGTTGCACTAGCATAAAACACAATAAACATCCAATAAACCAGTGTTTGTGACCATCAAGACTTTGTTGAGTCAAAGTGGTACCAAATTATTCCCATTGGAAATGCATTCAGCTCTCAGCTGAGAAAAACAATTACTGAATGGTGAACATTGACAAAACCCAGTTGCAGGTCAGATTATTTGAAAATTTAAAAAAAGATGAAGTTTCCATTCAAATATCACTTGGATGAAATGCACCCTACTTGTACCAATGTTGTTGTTGGCTTTGAAATTGTCGCACTTTGTGTTGGGTTATCAACAAGCATGCATTTACCTTGGCGGAGGTCAACTATTTTGTTCGGCAAGTTGAGTTTTGGAGTCAATGAGTGAAAAGGAAAAAAATCAACAAGAAAAGGAAAAAGAACCGTTATAGTTATGAGAAAACCGGAAGACTGTTTTGACTTGCTGACAACTTGACACCCCTATCATAACCCACACCACCAGTACCAAAGTGTTTGTTCGCCGGCCCGCGAACAAATCATACGCCTGTCCAAACACCGCTCGGTCTGCCTTAATTTCCGCTGATGGACAGAAACCAACAACGGTCCACGGGAAATATTGTTATAAGCGTCGGGCGAATATTCGGTAACGATACGTTTGACCCTTGGGGTCACCGTTAGCAAAGGTCCTGAACTAGAAACGTGTTTTTT
>JAUELU010000091.1:4470453-4482738 GCA_032357145.1 Evasterias troschelii
TATTTTCGTGCATTTACACTTGTCAAATGTAAGTTCTTTTGTTGCAAGGTCAGTGTTGTTTAAACAACTGATACTAAGTATGAAGGAGAGTGTGTTATTGAATTTCGAATGCAAATGTTTAAATGATGCAGATACTGTAGGAAAACTGAATGTGTTTGTCAAGTTTTTTAATCATGGTGTCAAAAAATTTGCCCGCAGGGTTTTTTGTCTCTCTTCATTTGACAGTTTCATGTTCTGATAGGTAGCCCTGCAACATAAAATTCCCCAAACAATCACGACATACGCATTTACCTTGAGGCATTATTAACAATCTGACTTTTTGAAAGTCAGCCATCGTTTCCGTACCGATTTGAGCATCATGACAGGAAATGCTTCAGGCCCATCTTTTCAATTCTCCCTCTCTCTAAATCTTGGTATTTTGATAAAGTTTTCTATGTTTGTAAAAATTAAAGTTTCCCAATCAAGAATTAGAATTGTTTGTTTTAAATGAAAATTTCAGCTTGAACATCTCCGTTAATGGTTGTCCATGCTGTATCACGTTGTTTTAACCCAAATAATGTGGACCTCAACTGATTTTAAGTATTCGTAAGAAAGAGGAACAGTTTTGACGTTCATGTCTTCGGAAAAAAAGAAAAAGATGATGTATTGTCTCTTTAAGGAGACGGTGCAATCGGCTGTCATCATTTGATACTGTTAGATTACCCGTGGGTAAAACAAATCCAGGGGCATTAAAACGAAGGTGAATGTTATAGACGTCGCCTCAAGCATGTATCCACGTTATTAGCAACAGTTTCACATACGCGCTCTTTTATACTCGCTACAGGAGGCCTGTAAAGTTACTGAATTAATAGTTGACATTTTGCTTTTGCGAGTAGCGACCGCGTGTCACTAGAATGTCTTCGTTGAATCAAAAATTCTCACTCAACCGTTAATGTGAATACGAAGTAACTTTCTTAGGTTCAAGCATGTGATTTGGGAGAATTTTGTTGTTTATTTCAAGGCCCCTTTTTTCACAAAACCTCGCCATCGAGGAGAGAAAGATATTGTACTTGTGTAGAGGAAAATCCTCTTAACTGTACAGCGCCCCTCGGATTATGGGTGCCAGGGAGCGTGTCCCCATTTATGGGCCAGGCTAACTCAAATTTGTTTAGAAAGTTGTATTTTACCTCGGATTTTGCGCCAGTTTACCAATTTCTGGGTCATTTTGACACAGATTTCGGGTCAAACTGTCTCAGAAGTTGGTCAGGTCCCACGGGAGCCGGAATCTGATTCTGACCCGCGGTGGATTTTAGAAGTTGGATAATTTAGGGATTTTGATGACAGTTTACAAATAATTCAATGATTAGGATATTACGCAAGCTTTGAAGATGGCAATGTTTTGTGACCTAGAAGATGCGAATGTTGTCATGTGTGAAACACACGCCAAGAAGGGTGACACAGAAAGAGAAACACAGTCTGCATAATGACTAGTTTATTTGTAAGGGTTTTTAATGTTGTATCACACCCTGCAGTAGTTTGTTTATTTTTTTGCTAGTTTGTTTTTGTTTGTTTTTGTTGTTGACATAAATGGGTAGTTATCATTATGCAAATTGACTTTGTTCATCTTAAGATATAAATTTTCAGTTGTTGCTGAGACTCTTTTTTAGTTAGAATCGCTTCAGCCTGAGAAAGGTATAATGGATTGAAAATCCCCGTGATAGATTGACCATCCAGCTT
The DNA here is from genome assembly GCA_032357145.1 of Evasterias troschelii. NCBI lineage: Eukaryota > Metazoa > Echinodermata > Asteroidea > Forcipulatida > Asteriidae > Evasterias > Evasterias troschelii. The sequence continues at coordinate 4,472,170 of JAUELU010000091.1, forward strand.
GACGAGTGTCCGATCGCATGCATTAAATCCCGGGCTTACTGTCTCGGTGCCCTCGCATACAACCCCTCTGACGTCTATCGTGATGTTGTTGACTGTGGACTGATAACTCAGCGAATCAGAAAGTACAGAGGCAGAAACTATAATGCACCTGCTATAGCGGATTTTTCGAATCAGTCACACTGTATTTCACCGGATGATCCCGTATTCAGCAACGCTTCTGAACGACGGTGGTAAAATATTGGGTTTAGGAATGAGTAAATAATTTCAACTTTTGAGTCCTCAAGGAGAAAACTGAAAACAAAAACCATTGGAAAAACATCGGTGCACGCGTTTAAAAAATGAATAGAAAAGAATAACACGTGGTTCTTCGCGCACATATCCGAACTTAGACCACTCCAAACTTTCTCAACTCCCTGGGGAGCATACAACCTCAAGCTGCTTATATTATCGCTAAGTTACTCCTTGTAATATAGCTCCATGGTTACTCCAACTCAAGAATGTCCCAGCCCTCGTACGTTTCTGTTTATACACCTGGGTAAGGAGAAGCAATTAATGGTTAAGTACCTCCATCAAAGACATAAGTGTCACCGGAAATCAAACCCACACTCCAATGATTCGGCCATCGGAACTTGAGTCCGATGCATAGCTCGGTCATAAGCTTTGTGTATCCCTCCTGTCCATTGGTAATCTTTGCCAGGTTCCCTATTTACACATCTGTAAGGGCAGTTCTAATTGCCAGTATTTAAAGAGGGCCCAGACTATGTTGGTCGTGTTTCCTATTTACACTAGTATAACTACTGATTGTCATTTTATCTCACAGGGGCCAGAATTTTTCCCCTTCAAGCCTCGACTTGGGGACACTGTGATAATGTATGGGAGAAAGGGGCTGCACCGTGCACTGGTATGTACAGTTTAGTTGTATTTCCCGTGTACAGTCTCGAACCCGATCCTGGTTCTGATCATGTTCAGAGGGTTCAGACTATCTTTTCTTCTCAGCCTCTCGATTTGGTTTACATCGATTTGAATGGGAGGGGAAAAGATGGCTACCACTACCAGAGCTGCAAACTCTCTCTGATTCTGCAGAAAGTTCCCTGATAATTAACAAATCTGAAAATTTCCCTGATTATGAAAACTTTGACCCTATTATGTTGAATGTAGTTCTAGATATCTTTGATTGTTGTAAAAAAATCCCTGGTTAGAAAATGAAAATGTTGACGCTCTGGGATAAACCAACGGAAATGTCATCTTGTATGACCCTTTCACCTGGACCCCAACATTAAAGTGAAGAATTCCGCGGTAAGCCTATAGTTCACGTCGTCTGTTTCCCGTTAAAGTCCATGACAAAGAATGGGTGCACTTCGAAATATTGGTTCAGCATTTGAATGAAGGTCCTAGTTAACTGAGTTTACTGTTAATTATCTTCACAAAGTGTTTTGATATGGCAAAGATTAACTTCAATTATGTTATAGAAAAACATTAAACTGTGGTTTAGGTTTGTTTTCCTCCTGGGTTTTAACTGTTTAATTTTTTACAATTTTTATATAGTAGGCCTACTCAAATATGGACTTTAAAACTGCACTGAGTCGACGTTGTCACCTTGTTTAACGAGTTTTATTAGGGTGTTTCCTGTAGCGGGCAAGATACAGTTTGTTTTGTTTCGGCAATCTAACATTCTTTATACGAAATATTCCTGCAAAATCTCAACATTGTTAGAGCAATAGCTGAATAATATGAGATGTGCCCCCAAATTTGATAAGAATGATACACTGCCATCTTCGAAAACAAAGATTTGTTTATGTTTTTTTTGTTTGTTTGTTTGTTTGTTTGTTGTGCCTTCCATTGAGACCATTATGATATTTATACCTATATAATATCAGGAGCAACGTCTGTGACATTTGCATGATCACACCTCCACACAGCAGCTGCGACCGGTGGCTGTCACCGTCATCAAGAAAATGAGTAACAGTAACAAAAAGCTTTATATATATAGGCACGACGTGATCTGAAATAAATACTACTCAGTTTGCAAGAGAGACGGCTGATGTTTCCAGTCATAGAGGGCAGATGTTTTTTTAATTAGGTCATGTTTTGGTCCATTTAATTTGTAAAGTTGTTATCATCATTGTACTGTAATAACATCGTCAATCCATTTCTGGATTGACCTATAAGTAGAACAGCTTTATGTAACGCGTTAACTGTTTTCAACTGGTCCCAATTTCTTAAAGCTGCACATGCAGATAAAATTATTTTCTGCTAAGCGAAGACAATAATGCTTCAAAGACAAACATGGTTGGTGCATATCGAGATTAAAAAATGAACAGCAAATTAACTATTATTTGATTCGAGAACCCTTCAAGTCGCTGGGGCTTATTTATTGTTTTATTAATCCCTTACAAAACTTAAAATCACTTTAACGCTATTGTTCAACTGATGAATGCTGCCTTCTGACGCTGTAATTCATTCGTTTTGTATATAGCTCTTTTGGCTTTTTCCTTGCTTGGTTTTGGTATGTCTTTTATGGCCTATAATCTTGTAATGATAGGGATGTTTTCCTGTGGTGAGTTTTTGTTTGTTTGTTTGTCTGTCTGTCCGTCTTCTGTCTTTCTGCCTTCTGTATGTTTGTTTTGTTTTGGCCTGTTTTGTCGTTTACTTGTTTGTTTGTCGTGTGTTGTTGTCTGTTTGTTTTTCTTGCTGTTTTACTGACTGCATGCTGTGTTGTGTGTGTGTTTGTTTTTCTTGTTGTTTTACTGACTGCATGCTGTGTTGTTGTCTGTTTGTGTTATGGGGCTTTTTGTATTATGTGGCTGTTTGTTTTTGATCAATTTCATCAAAATATAATGTTTTTACTATTCTTATATATATAGTTTTCTATGACCAGGGGCTTGTGGGAGAGCCATCGTTTCGATGGCAGTTTATAAACTTGTGTATTTCCCTGGATTACTCCTGGTATGGTGAACATGTTTTTATTATCAACAGGTTTGGAGAAAAAGGAATAATTGTTAACAGGCTGGTTTTCAGGTAGGCCTATGTTTTCTGAGATCCTCTGGATGAAAATATATATTTGTTTAAAAAAAAAGAAAAAAAATGTACATTTACAAACCACAAAACACAAACAACAAGGTTGTGACCAACGGAGCTAATGATTAGAACCGATTGTCAAGTAACTTTACCCAGTTCACTCTTCCAGTGACAGTTTATCAATGGCAAGGGAACGATCAGCGAATTGTAGTGGAAATTTTCCCGCCAGTAATGTCACGTCAGCCTTTAAAGTCCCGTCTAATAATGAAGCCACGTTCTTAATGAAATATTGACTTTTCCGCGGGAAGCGTCGAGGGCAATTTTGCGCGCACTGTTTTAAGTCAGCCCCCTAAGCCAAGGCACTTATATCCCCCATAACTATTTGATTTTTGCTTGACCTGTTAATAGGGTCTCCTTCAATGTGACAGTGATTAGTTTCCGTTGAGAGGACAGTCTGTCAGTGAAGACCCATCAATGTGATCAGAGCCTCTCCGTCGAGTTCCCTATGTGCAGATTGCAACGAGGGACGCCGACTCTCATTATACACCGCTAGGGGGTCAGACTAGTCTGCCCTCCAGCCTCGGTTATGGTATGAATTGGGTAGAGGGAAGGACAAGACAAGATGGCTGCGACATGATAAGGATTTATAGATGTGTGTGTTATTGAACCGTTGCTAATTCTAACTGCGAGCTATTCATCCCCATGGCTCACCGAAACCGGACTATATGTAGGTCGTCAACATGATGCATGTATATTGGCTCTAATTGGTGAAAGAACCATTCATTCAACTTTACTGACACCAAACCGAGGCTGAATGGGAAGCAAATAGGCTGGGCCCCTTATGAGAATCGGCACTCGTGGTTACTTCTGGATACAGGGAACCTGACGTGGGGGGCAGGGGGTGACAATGGGTTTTGAGGATTTTCGTCTTCAGGTCTTGACTTTAGTTTCGGTTCCTATATACTGTCAGCACGACCCTTACAATATTTTTTTGAATCTCTGTGCAGATGCATCATGGAGAATAGTACCACAGCCGGTACACTTGCTTTTCTTATTATCAGAAAGCCGATTTGATTGAAGCGAGACTTGGAGATGAGAACTGAGTGTGGCCCTTATCTTTCTTTACTGTATACCGTATTATGAGAAAGCCACTACAATGATGGGTTATCATTCACGCATACTTCCAGTTACATTATGAATGCACGCGGTGACCTTTTCCACCCCTACTCACCACAACGCAATCTACATCTTGACTGTTGGCCACCGTCCATTTAGCATCGATTTCTTACCCCCCATCTAAAATGTCAATACACACATTGTACCAGACCATATCACAAGCACTGCAGTTCCCGTCTTAGAGTGCGTATAGGGAGAAAAATCTACAGAATTTCTTTGAAAAAAAAATTGCGTGTGCGTGTATTTTTCTGTGAATGGACGTTGAGAAGGACGCACTTCAGGGCATCTTGCATCCGCGTGGGACTATTCTTTCCCGTCTTGGGGGTGATGGAAAAAGAGAACCGACAGATATTCCCATGAATTCATTGTCGATTTTATGAATGGTAGCGTGAGATGGTGCCGGGGCCGTGTAGCCCTTATAGATGCACCAGCCCGCGTCTGCAGTTGTACATCATGAAGTATTGACGCAGTCTCCGGTGTTCAAATCTCTCGTCGGTGATACGTATCGATTGGCGGCGGCCGGGCGCGACGATGTCGGCCAGGGCTATCATACCGTGCGTGACCGGTCGCAGTTGTTGTCTGTACTGAAGTCCAAGATGAAGTGCGTTTAATGCTTGAGTGATAACCTCCTTCATGTACATTATTGTGTACAATTACCCTTCCATTTAGAAAGGGACGTCGTTCGTTTTGGAACTGAATCCACACGGGGCGCTTGGTTAACGCCGGCAGCAAACATGTAGCAAAAAATGATTGACTCTCGTTGTGGTAAAGCGTTGTCTGTCCAAGACATCGATGCCTGTGGCGAAAGCGTCCCGTCGAAAACGGGGATGCGACCCATCGATAAATTGCACAAAGTTGAGGTGGCCCATCCATTTCAATGGCTGACTTTATTGAGACAGCAGATTCTTGGTTAAATAATGTGCATTCAAGAATAATGTGAGATCGGCTGTAGAAGTTTTTCGAAGAATGCACTCTGCCAAACCGGAGGCCGAAAGAATGGCCCTGTCTGCCTAAAGTGATACACCCTCTTTTGTTAATTAATACATTTATTTGTTTATATTTATTTAGTTATTGTTAATCTTTTTGGGGCTGATAATGCATTAAGGTATGCGATTTTACAGTGTTATCCAATATAGCCTAGGAATGAAATACGTTTAACGTGAATTACAATAAGGGCTTGTTATTTTCGTTTTACTGAAAATTATTCAAGTACTTCATGATGACGTACATTATAGACCCCCCGGCATATATAGGCATCCGCTGAGGTGGTCACACAAAGAAAACGCGTCACCCATCAATCTCGGTCAAGCCTTTTCGAAACCAAAGCTCCGGGCTCTGTCAGCCATTTTGAAAAGGAACACTTTCGGTACAGAACTTCAAACAGGCTGACAGTGTCAAACCAATGCCCATACCTCATAGCAATGAACTCCAAAAAATGCCATAGTTCTTCTGTTGACCTCATTGAGGGCGTTGTTGAGTTTGTGACGTCATTTTACGCAAGGTGGCTTGTGTCCAACAGAGGACAACGACAACAACGTCATGTTGAACAACGATGTCATGTCATGATAATTAACACAAACGTAAACAATTATACCAGCCAACAATTTGTTTATAAAAAGCAGATTGTGCAGTTTTATTGAATTAAATTGCGACTGGAAGCCAAGTTCATCCTGCCAGTTGGCGGCGTTGATCTAGCCCACACAACAAAGGCTCCATTATCACGTTTAAACTGTGCAGAAACTAACAGTTTCGAATGAAGAGCACGGGTGTGTTTACGAGAACATGGATGCAGAGAGCAGTCAGTGTTACCTGCGAGCACGTACCGATCAAGTTTAACATGGACGAAGGAAACCGGCCACCGTGGAAGATGGAATTGTTGTGAGCAGTCATTAATAATGTACCCTACTTCACAAAAAAAATCAAGAACCGATTTGCGAAAGCTTGGCGTCGGTGACTTCACAGTATTTTTGTGTTGTATTTTTTAACGATGGAAAAATCATTCCGAACAATATTGTTCAGAGGTCATTATTTTGTGTGGGTAAGCATAGCATACAAAGTGTGGACCTGAAAACAAAAGAGGTCCACACAAGACATGGTTTTGAAACACTATATTTGGACTTATACACGTCCACACAGTATTTTTCAAAGTGTTGAAGAACATGATTTTTCTTAAGTGTAACAAAGGTTTGTCCACAGAATGACTGCAACACAGAGCTGTGGGCTTAGACGGACCACACAGAGAAATGAGAACAAAGGGGAATATAAGAACAACAATAGCAGGGACCAGAAACTGGATATGTAAGGCTGGATAATTATGTGTATGTGAGCGTGTCTACCCATTGAAACAGAGAACTTTATACAAAAGGGATCCGGGTGTTTGACAGAGCGAGGACGTCCTCGCTTCGTTTTCGTGCACAAAACCAATGGGGACGTCTAAAAAAAAAAAAATCAAAGAGTTATAAAAATAACAGATATACAAGTTGTGCCCCCTGCTTTATATCAAAAGTAAACTTTTGTAAAATTCAAACAGTGCAATCTCCATTACCAGATTTAATGTTTTCTTCCACTGAGCTGTGAAAAAATTGTGCCTGCAGGAAGCCCAGGCTCTGTGGCTCTTATTGAAGCAAATTATGTCACAGGCAACATGGTATGGATTAACCCCTTGAAATTACATGGTGTACATTTCCGACCGATAGTAGTATGCCGGCCGCCAACTAAATCCTTTGCCCTGATTCTTTCCGCGAAAATACCCTTAAAACCAAATCAGACACTAAAAATCGCTGTTTACCCCCTTCCTACGCAGCCATTATCAGCACAAACTTAATCTACCACAATCCAAACTGAGAAAAAAGCAGCAGAAATAAGTAGCACGCGCATTATTGCACGGACGAAGTACTTGCGGAGTTTTAGTACACCCAGGGATAGTACTTGCGGAGTTTTAGTACACCCAGGGATTGACCGGTCGTGGTACAGCCTCGATCGCGTGTTTTTCTCGTAGCCAGTCTGGTACACGTGACGCACAGCGAAACACGCGTCTTCTTCGTTCGGGTAAGCAATTACATCATATTTTTGTGTGTCCAGCCAGACAATAATAATGGACTCATGAAATCAAACGGTGCAAGAGATATGAGGCAGTTTGCGTCTTGGTTGGTCTTTAATGATGATTATGTTCCGTGTTTGTTTTCAATTTTTTTTGTTTAAAGGCGTTCTGTTATTTGTATAGCGTGGTTTGAATGTTCTATGTACTCATATTGAAGTGTCTATATTAAATTAAGAATACTATACTGCGCTTTATATACGTTTTTTAAGCGTTATGGTGCTGTTATCCTTTCAGACTAAGTAAAACCCAGGCAACAGTATCAACAGAACAAAATATTTTCATTTTTATTATTGACTTTACTTGATTCCTCAAATAAATGAACCTTTCAATAACAAAGGTGCTTCCATTGTAAGTAATGTTTTATTTGTATTACTATAACTCGTATAATTATGCATACCATAAAGGTACATTTTTTCCGTTAGACAAAGCAATCTAGCAACCTGAACTTTATTAACTCCGGTTTTTCAACTTCTGTCAAGACCAGATCACAAAAAATGCACTTCTTGTGATAACATTTCAGATAATAACTCATACGTTTTGACAATCGGTAATCATCAAACGCACACTGTGAGGACAGACAAGACCATCAATGGTCAAAATCATCGACGTGGGAGACGGTGCAAATAATCTCAGTGCAAATCAAGTTCTTCGGTCCGTGCGGTAAAAATTTTAACGCAGCAGCCATCGATGAGACCATCCTGCCGTATAATTTGTATTCAACCCCGGGCGAAACGTGGGAGCTCGGGATAATTTGAGATTACCTCCAAGATATCCCGAGGAGCGAACGAAGGAGTAGTTTTTTTCTCCTCATTTTTCCCCCCTCTTCTTTGCCAACATGTTGACGTGTGGTTGTTAGCGGTTCGCTATAGAGTGATTATCATGTCGTTTTAAGGCCATTAATGCTTGTGTTTTACGGTGGGGGGAGAGCGAGTTTACCAACTCGTGTTTGAGCAAACTTTTCCTCCCGGATCTTTAGCTCTTTTCCCCCCTTGAGCAATGACTTTACATTCACCACTCGATATTGGCAGTCCGCCATCATGCCATGGGGATGCACGAAGTCCCTATTAAGGGGGAAAGAACATGCTGAGCTTTCATACGAGGGAGGGAAGATAGGAAGGCAAAGCGCCTCCGGAGGTCTGACTCCATCCTCTCCCCGCCGCAGCCCGGCTCGAAATTGCCCGATCTGTTAATCAGATTTACCAGGGACATCACGAGCGCATTGAGTTCACCACCAATGGGGATCTGATCGGATGGGATTAGTGGGCAGGGTCGTCTAATACAACCCTCCACAGACGAGGCAAAGGTACATATCGCTCTAATCATCGTGGGCCGGAGGGAAGGTGACTGTTTGCCAAGGTACAACTCATTAATGTGAGTTGATGAGCTGCGAGATAGGCTAGCCCTTGTCTTTGATTCATTCGCCACAATGGACAATCGATGCTTTGATGGAGCAACACTCGCAGTTACTTGGGGGAAAGGCTAGAATGGGTTGCTCATAAAAAAACATGTTAAAAGAATATGCCAATAGGATCGCTTCAGAACTTGCTTTTAAATATCAGGCATCAGACAACCACCAACAGTTTACGTCAAAGTGGAATGTCATAAATCATGTAAGCAGACGTGCTCTGCTTAGGCCATGTTTGCTATTTTGAAAGCGCGCGCTTCCGACACAGGGCGTCAAACAAGCGTACGAAGCCCGAGCCTGAGCCCAAACTGGAGCCCGCTAAGCCCAAAACCGTGATTTCAAAAAGGGAAATGGTGTGTCCATCTCAGCCGAGGTACCTGAATGCGAACAAGTGACATCGTTCTAAACCGTCTATTCAGCTTCAGTAACCAGACTATTTCCTCTCCATCTTCTGAGAGTCTGCCTGTAGGCCTGTAGGGGAAAATTACTATCCCATGACTGTATAGTTGAGAAAGATGTTGCAATTGCTAATGAGGGCGTGCTTATATTTTCTGTTTTTTTTTTTTTTTTTTGGGGGGGGGGGGGGGTGGGGGGGTGGATAATGGATTGCTGACAGACCATACATGCTTCCGCCCTCGCTCTATGCGGTAACCAACAGGAATTTGCCCTATGAACGAGGTCTCTCACCTCTTTATCTGTTTGTTGACATCTCCACATTAAGTCGAACAGCTGATGTATAATGTTAGTTTCAAATCCGAGATAGCCCAGCGGGATCACACAGAATGTCAAACCCCCATTAATTAGCTGCCCCAAACGCAATCTTGTTTCCCCTCAAAGTGGTTCCAGCAGTTTTACCCCCAAAATCACCATTTGGACTGATTTATCTCATCTTGTTTGCTTTCACCCACACAAATAATTCCTCACCTTGGACAAGTGATTTGCATTCTGGAAAATAAATGGGAACAAGATGCACGATTTGAGCGTGCTTTATTTCACATAAGACTATAGGGATTCCTAACCTGAAAATTTCTAATCAAGACACGTCGTTGTGCCGTTACTAGGACCATTAAAGATGAAACCTGCTTTTTTAATATTTCATTCGTGGATCTCTGAGGAATGTTGATCGAATTCTACTTGGGACTAATGTACCGGTTATATAAGGGACTTGTTATTTTTCTTTTCAAAAGCTCACCGGCTGGAATGTCCCACTTGGCCGGTGAGGGTTTTGGGTTTGAATGTGACACAACGCGTGTGGCCCCAATAAAGTAAATAATTAATACTTTTTAGTTGAACGAGTGGTGCGTGCTCACTTACAAACTGAAGGATGGGGCCTGGGTGGGCCCTTTGTCATGTCTTCATTATCAACTGATTGTTCACTGATTTGTGTTTTACTTGCATCAGCATGAAGTGTGCTGCTCCCGTTATTGCGAGTTTGGCAAATTCAATTTAGACCTATTCTTATTTTTTGTTGTAAAACGACATCGCCGTAATAGGAAATGAACATTCAACAGAAACTTTAAGAAAGATTCATTCAAAAAAGACAGTGTATGCATTTAAACCTAAGATGTAAACAAAAGGGACCCAGTATACAATAGACACCCGAGGATGTCTTAGGTTTTATTTTGTATATATAAATGGGGGCGTCATTGGGAAGAAATTTGTGGATGTAGGCCTATAGACTTTATCCAAAGGGGTTGTGTGTTTTGACAGCGAGGGCGTCCTCACTTTGCTTTCGTGTACAAAGCCAAAACCAATGGGGACGTCGCCAAAATGAACTAGGTCCAAACAATGGTAAAGTCCGTAGGCAATTTTCATGTACAGACAAAACAAAATCGCTTACGGGATCGACAAACTTGTGTGTGTGTGTGTG
>JAUELU010000091.1:4573992-4585062 GCA_032357145.1 Evasterias troschelii
TGCATATGTTGGGATACACCAAGTAAGAAGACTGGTCTTTGACAATTACCAATAGTGTCCAGAGTCTTTAAAACAAATTTGAAGTACTACACACTGATCGATGCCTTGTCGGACAAGTTCAAATTCCCAACATTTTTCTGATGTGTTATTGAAACTTTTAATTTTAAACCGTTTTTGTAAAAACATTCTGTAGTTTTTGACTTTTGTTTTCTTATTGCGCTTTGCAGTTTTTAACAATGGTTGAACACTTTACTTTACTAGGAAATGGCGTGAAGTTTTCAGTCACTCAACGTCAATAACACTTGTACTATGTGTGGTTGCTGTTTACTCACAAATTGTAACGTATATCGTTGATGATTTAGTTCCTAAACCCAGTTTATTCCAGCTTCTAGAAACTCCGGTGATGAAGGGTTACTCATAAAGTTTAAGGAATTAACCTTTATTAAATCTAAAGAGACATTTTCATTATGATGTTTAGTCATGTACTTCAACTGATTAGTTTCTAAGTACTGTAGCTAACAAACGCCAATCAAATCTTAAGAAATGTTTCCATGTCTGATGTGGACTTGACGTTTAGTCATTTAAAGCTCATTAATGTTGAAGTACTGTAGCTAACAAACGCAAACTAGATCGTAAGAATTATTTCCATGTACGTGGACTTGATACTGATTTAAATACTTTAACTCCTTCATGTCAAAGTACTGTAGCTAACAAATGCCAATCAAATCGTAAGAAACGTTTCCATGTACGTGGACTTGATATTGACTTAACTACTTAAACTCCTTCATGTCAAAGTACTGTAGCTAACAAACGCCAATCAAATCTTTAAAAAAACGTTTCTATGTCTGTGAAGTTGACGTTCAGTCATTTACTTCAACTCATTAATGTCATAGTACTGTAGCTAACAAACGCCAATCAGATCAAAAGAAACATGTTCCATGTACTGGACTTGATACTGACTTAATTATTTTAAATCCTTCAGGCCAAAGTACTGTAGTTAACAAACGCTATCAAATCTTTAAAAAACATTTCTATGTCGAAGTACTTTAGCTAACAAACACGCATCAATTCATGAGTAGTTTGTCCATGTGCCCACTGCCTAAAGTCTAAGTCATTTTTGAATGGTCTAGTTCTTGACCTCAATTCAATCCAGACTCAATTTTGTCAAAGAGACACACATACAGTACTTGGTTCTTTACATGTAACTAAAGCCTGAATAGCAGCGGCATGTTAATCAGGAGGTTGCAGGTTCAAGTCCTGCACTTGTCAAATTTTCGTTGTTCATTGCAAAGTTTATGGGTTGAGGCATCGCATGGTGAGGTATCAATATATATTTGGTTTGCGGTAATACCATATGTACATGTATATCTACTTGCTAGGTAGATTTTGTTCTTTGAGAACTTGTCTTTTTTTTATTTTTTTATTCTACTGCTGCGGAGTAGAATATTCAGAATTTGGGAGACTTCTCAGTTCTGAAAAGAACTGTCCCGCTTATTAACCACTACTTGGGCAGGAGGTAGGAAATCAGCTAGGACTGTACTACTTTCGCTATGTGGACTGGGGGGACTTCTCTTTAATAACTACACTGCCGCGGATTGGGTTCTTAATAGGTCTCAACGTTTCGATTATAGCTTGCTCTAGTCATCATCAGGAGACAAAGTTGTTTAAAATAAGTTTCCTTTGTGATTTATTACTCGACTAAACCAAACAAACAATATTAAGAAACCCTGCGAATCCTTGGAAGAAAAAGTGCTGCCCAATTAAGTTTTGTTTTTCTTGGACTATCAATAATATTTGTGTTTTAAGCACTCAGTATACTCAGTACTTTCCCCCCCAAGTCTCTTTCTCTCTCTTGTAGTAGACACAGGCATTTGCCCGTGGTGGTCTCTTCAAGTTATACCCAGCATTAATCACTAGTACCACTCACACCACAGCCTGTCTTTCCAGTGCTGTTGCTTTGAGTTCAATGATATCACAACAGGACCATTCCCCACGAGACATGTGAACAAAATCAACATGAACTGATAAATTAATACTGTTAGCTATTAGCCTTTACCAAGCTTAAGCACTTTATGTCCAAAGTCTAGACTAAAAATGTAACCAACTAATCGGTCAATGGTCTCCTTAGTTGGTTTATAATCTGTATCATAATCAATACAGAGAGGAATTTTCAAGTCCCTTGTAGGTGCACCTCAGTTTAAATATGTTTTTCCTGTCTTAAGCCAAATGACCATACAGAAATATTTGGCTGATCACCAGCTTGTATTTGATTCAAGTGCCAGATGTTACAAGTACTTTGAGAAAGAATTAATGTTGTCCAATCACTCGATGAAGTGGTTTGTTTGGGTTTTTTTTGTTTTGTTTTATATACTCTTAGGCAAAAGATCTTTAATAGGCAAAAGTTTTCAAACAAAAGGTCTTAGGCAGTAGGTTATAGGCAAAATGTCTTAGCAATAGGTCTTGGGCAATGATTTGAAAACATGCAAACAAAGCTATAGAACCCTTGCACCAATGTCACACATTGCGACTGTCTGCCCATTGTCTGCCATGTTTGGAAACCATTTTTGACTCGCCTTGCCACTTATGGTGATAGGGCATTTTCTAACATTGCCCCCTGCCTCTGGAACTCTCTGCCTAAATATATATATTACAGACACACAAGACATTTCCCACTTCCAGAAATCTCTTAAGGCACAACTTTTCAGATTGGCCTATGAACACATCTGAGAATTCTTTGATTGACCTAGACCGGTGCCTTTGAATGTTTAACAGATAAAGTGCGCCGAACAAATGCTGTGTTATTATTGTTATTGGAACGCATGTAAATATCACGGTACAATTTCATAGAGCTGCTTTAGCAGAAAATATTGCTACTGTAGCTGGTAACCTTATTCTGGTAAGCATAAGGTTGTCGTGCTAAGCCAGGCTTAGCCACCTGTTGTGTTCAAGCAGCTTTATGAACTGGGCAATGGTGAACATCTATAATTGCGTGCATGGCTGAAAATGCAAACCGCAAATTAGCGCACAGATAATTTGACTCCCAAAATGTCGCAAGATGATTTTAGTCAATAACAGGCTTTCTTTACAAGAAGTTATCCCTGGTTATGCATCGCAGGTACGTTGTTGATGGGTGGTATGTTTACACAAAGTATGTTCGTACACAAGCTGAAAACCGTCGAAACAAAAAACAGATCATGGAACAAGCTATCAGAGAAATTGATCTAGAATGTGGATGCCGTGCGGCCGGAAGGGAGGCTCGATGTCTCGATGGCAATATTACTTACTAGCTCTGACGTTCGATAAAGTAACCTAAATCAGATGGGCGGGGAAAGAAAAAACACCATATTGTCTGAGAAATGCTGATACCTATGGTCATGGTTGTTGAAGATCATGCAATCCAAACCCATCGGCTGATTGTGGGATGCCTGGACCTCCCTACCCCATTACATAAAAAAAATTGTTCCTATCTGTGATCAAATTCTTGTATAAATATAACCGATAAGGTTTTGTATACTATGACTATAGATAACCAAATGTACTTATTATGTTCATAGCGTGCACCCGATATGTTGTTGCAAAAATCTTTGGTCTTTTAATCTTTTCAATGGAGAGACCATGGTGTCTTTCTCTTTGAACAATATTTTGATGGCGTAATATGTATTTTTAATGATACTGTATTTGCGCTGATCAAAGTTTCCCCTTTATTGAAGATGACAGAAATAAATAATCTCAACTTGGGTAGAGAATGAGTATAGGTCCCTCTCTTTGATGCCCCTTGCAGCTTCAGTCTGGCCATGGAGCTAATCCCTTTTATAGCTCCATGGTCTGGCCGTGCTCTGTCATTTCGGGAGTCAAGTTGCATGTCAGAATATATTGTCCCCGGTCTAACCATGCATGTATCACCTTAAATGCACACAGTGCTGCACAGTAACTTGCAAGGAATCGGACTCTGCCAAAATGGCGTAACCAAGACTTTAATATCTGATAATGTCAGGTGAGTTGGGTCAATACTAGCTCGTAAAAAGAACAACAAAATTGAGGGATCAACCATTTATTATTATTATTTTTGTTTTTAAGTTCCCAGGTTGTATCTAAAACTTAGGTGTGATCCCTGGCCATATAGCTGAATCGCACCTCCCCCCTCTCCTGAACAAAGATATTGTCATTAAAGGGAGACCACAACATTAGGGTTAGATGGCTCAGTTGGTAGAGCTTCGACACGCTAATCCAGAGGTCACAGCTCTTGGCTCCTTGTCAATTTGTCTTCCTTCAACCCCAAATTAAGTACATTTTACCTTGTCAGTTTCCCTTGTGGTTTATTACCTGACGACTAAAACAATACATGTACCCACTTGCCCGACTGTCAAACCTTTGAACACTGAAGTAAGTACAGTTACATGTACACTAAAGAACCTAACAATGTACAATTTACAAGTGTTGCCATCCCTCGAAATACTCACTGGACTGGACCCCTGATGCAAGTCTAGTGATTTCAGTAATCAAAAATCTCTAAAAATGCAGAGAAAGATGTGGTTGTGGTGTTGAAGAGCTTTGTCTTGTCTAGCAAACATTCTGAACCAAGCCTCAATTTCCAGAGGATGTTGTCGAAGTTAGTAGCCGTGCTGCAATGTCCATCTACTCTTTAAAAGTTTGATACTTTTTGATTAGATGATTGACAATGTGGAGAGTTAGTGAGTGGATGTTGGTGAGTTTTTCTCATTTCTAATTCCTGCCAGTGAAACATTTAGAATTTTGATATCATAGGCTGAAGGCTTGGTTTGGAAAAGAAAAACACCTTGAATGATTTCAGGTGGAAACTCTGCAGTCCAGTCAGGCATGGCACTACAAGAATGCCATAGCCTCTGTTATCCCTCGGTCTTGCCCTTGGCGTCCCCTTCAAACTAATCCCATAGACTTTTAACAAGTACAAGTAAGTCCCCTTGGCAAAAAATAAACACGGCCTTGCCCATTCAGAGATGTTCCTGAATCTTGAGCCACGCAAGTGCACAATGTACACGATAGAGTAATTTTAACTCACGCGACAGATGTCCTCCTTTAGAAAACGAAGAAAAAAAATGGTTCCGTGCTTCATCAACCATCATCATAAAGTCTGGCCTTGAGTTTGGGTCCTAACCGTGTTTTGATCCATACCATAGTCGTCGTTCCGGTTATCATCTTCGTTTAATTTGTCACCCCCCACTCCGCAATGTTGACACACCTCCTTGCATTCAGTGTCTCTATCAACTATTGTCCATCTCTCACTGCACCACACCAAGGTGAATGTGGTAATCAATTCACCATATATGCATTATCATCTCTGCATCCTACGCATCAGTTTTATTCCCCCCCCCCCTTAATACCGAGACGGTAGAAGTCTTCTTCGCAGAGGGATTTCTTTATTCTTTTTCGGAAGGGATTGCTAGCGAGGATTTTTTTGTAAGGATGTGCTCGCTGGTTGCTGCCTGTTTGTACGTCAGAGGCAAGTCGCTGAGGATTCAAGTATGTAATTGTGTTGTTCATATTAAGAAGCAATTGTCTATTTTTTTAAGTGAAATTGTTTTGAAATGATCTCCGTGTAGACAGGTGGCATTTTATCCGTGATCGTCGTGTACGTTTTCCCAACACTGCTGGTTTGTGAATATTTGCATGTATAATATTCTTTGACTTATACGCTGCATGTCCATAGGGTAAACACGGTGCTTTGTAATCCACAGTAAGTTGACATTTACATGTACGCCGTTTGTGTCAAGTGTGGCAAATGCTCCTTTAAACAAAAATAATAAATGCGCTACTCAAATGATTGGGTTTGTAAATTCAATGGAACAACAGAAGGTAGCAGACTTGCTAATAAACAGTTTGGAGAATGAAATAGGTCTCCGCTTTGCTGAATTTACTGGATTACACATTTTATGACAACTGATGCTATTAAGATGTATGTCGGCTTTACAGTTTGTTGGTTTTTAAATTTCATGTGTAGTGTTTGTTTGTCTGTCCCTTGCTCTACGGTCTATCATTGTAGTCTGATAGTGATACATTTATCATGCCACCACCAGTGTGGTCTTTTCGCATGTGTCCATCAACAATGATAGTTATGGATTCTATGCAGGGACACAAACATGTCTGACTTCTTATTTGAATTCAGACGCTTTATCACTGCTTGGTGAAACAAAAGTATATGGGATTTGAGGCATCATGCATGGTGAGGTATCAATGTATATTTGGTTTGAGGTAACACCATGTATATCTACCTGCTAGGTAGATTTTGTTCTTTGAGAACTAGTGTCTACTGTCTTGCTATTTATTCTACTGCCGCGGAGTAGATTATTTGGAATTCGGGAGACTTTGGGAAAAAGTAGTTGTCATTTTCTTCATATATAAAGACATCCTGCTCTTTGATCTACTTCTCTATACTATAGTGCCGAGGATACTGTTTCCGAAGCTCCTGCAAATCTGTAGCTCCAGGGGTTATCAAAAGGTTGACATGTTCTCATTTCAACATACCTCCTAATATATGGATTCTAGGTTCCTGCCCTTTTTTGTCATCAATGACTCTCATCCCTGTCTACGGAATAAGGGCCATACTATTTTGCCCCTCCAGCCTCAGTTCGATTGCATTGATTGCATTGATTTGATTGGGAGAAAACAGCAGAGTACACCATGTTTAATGGTCTGGTGTCTTATTTGTTTACATGGTTTATGTTTAGCTGTAATCTGATACAAAGTGAAAACCAGGCTTCACTCAAAACTGAATAATGATTTCAAATGTTTTAAATTTACCACCATAAGTTTGTAGAATGTTTTCTATAGTGTAGAAGTAACTCATTTGTACATAAAAACCTTCATAAAGTACATGAATACTCATTCTTTTACACCAAAAATGGGCCATACTATTTGTTCTTTCCAACCAAACCTCTGCTCAGGCAGTGTCCGAGTTGATGGCTACAGATAGCGGCGTCAGCTTGCGTTGAAGTTATCAAAGTCCTCAGGACAACCCTTTGTAACAGTCGTAGTCGTAGCCGTAGCAGTAGCCATAGCCATAGCCGTAGCAGTAGCCATAGCCGCAGCCGCCAATTTGTATACCCTCTCAGTTACATCCATTTGAATCATGGGGAAAGATGGCAGCTCTGTGGTTAAGTTTTGTAGACTGTGTGCAACTTCTGGGGCGTTTTGGAACATTGTGGTATGTTTTGGTTTCCTACTTGTTAAAGTAGTGTATAGTTTTAAGGGGTTGTGTCATCATTATCAGAGCATGCAGGCTTGTGGCTGTACATGAATTCATGAACTCTCACCCAGTTACAGCATGCGCGCACGCACTCTCCAAAGATACGCTACGATTGGAGGGCTGGCATGTGCAGTAACTTGTTGAGAGCTAATAATTCATAATAATTGACATAACTTACATGGTATGGTCAAGACGGAAAATGTCACTTAAAATATTGTTGCCTGAAATACTATCGTTTTTGATAAATGAGTCAAGCAGCTTTGCAAAACCCAATGTTTGAAAAAAGTAAACATATACAACAGGTTTTCCACCCATTATTTTCTTGTGACACTGTTTACTGATTGAGCTTGAACTTTGAAAGAATTATTTGGTCATTTCAAGTGTGGATACTGG
This sequence comes from Evasterias troschelii, assembly GCA_032357145.1. Taxonomy (NCBI): domain Eukaryota; kingdom Metazoa; phylum Echinodermata; class Asteroidea; order Forcipulatida; family Asteriidae; genus Evasterias; species Evasterias troschelii. The sequence continues at coordinate 4,581,608 of JAUELU010000091.1, forward strand.
TCTTTGACAATTAACGTTGTCCTTCTGCTTTCATGAATGCAATATAAACTCTACCCTCCGCTCTATCGTTTTGATGCACTGTTCCTCTCCTATTTTTCCCCCGAACATATCGTGCCCCTGTGGCATAAACATCTTGTGATGGATACCAGCTCATATTAATTTGCATTGCTATTATTATTATTCAGTTCAAACCCATGGTTACCATTGATTACACCCGAGACTTAAACGGTCTTTTCTAGCATAGAAAATTAATACGAGAAAGAGAAAAATCAAAGGGCAATGTTTGGGTTTTTTTGCGTATGTAAAACTCAAGGAGCAAAAAGCTTGGGTTGTTGTTATAGAGCCACTTGATAGGCTGCATGTGTTTTGTCACCAAACATAAATGATAACAGGCTTGGATGAAATTGACTTTAGGGAGATGATGTTTTCAAACAACTCTGAATGCGGGGTGAGGACATTTTTACTTGCGGGGTTGAACACTGTGGAAGATTGAATGTTTATGTTTGTTGTGATGTTATTTAGCCTTCAAGAAAGACTCTACTAAGGTCGAAACGTCAGGCCACTATATTGCATTTATGCCCTTTTGGTTGGTAAGCAGTTCGTCACAACTAATTTTGATTTTCTGGAAATAAATATATTAAAGAAATCAACAAAAAGAAAACCAAAAGAATAAATGTTGCTATTTATTGGACTGAATTTTTATTTTATTGAAGTTCATGTTTGAATGGCTCACCTCTAACTTTCAAGAGAAAATGTAGTGATTTTTGTGGTTTTGTTTTACCTTTCAATCATTGCTTTTTGCCATGGGGCAGAATCTTTCTGGAAACAAGAATATTTTACCACTTTTGAGAGAAATGTGGTACATCCATTTTGTCACCGTTTTGAGCTGCCCATGTGATGAAATGTATTCATATTCAGTCACCCTGTACTCAGTTTCATTTCAACATTGTGTTGATTTGAAAGTCTACAAAATCACTGTCAATGTAAGGGGGTTCTTATGTCAGATTTTTTTTTTTTTTTTTAAGTGTGTTTTCTATGCATTAGTAAGAGGGTTCTTACAATACTCTGTTAATTTGTGTAATATCATTTTGATGTTTTGCCAAGTTGATATTTCTACTTTTGTTATCTTTTTTGAATGTAATGTACCATCGTATTTTGGTGTTGCTGTTTTATATTCTTGCAATTTGTTAACTGATCTATCTTACTTTTTAATGCCACATACATTGTAATTCAGCTTTGTGCTGCCAGTTTGTTTTTTATACTAAAAATGAATGAATGAATGAATGAAAAGGAATTACTGTCTTCATTTTTTCTCTCATGACGTGCCCCAATGTGTTTGTTCCAGCTCTAGAAATTATAGCGATTTGAAAGTAACTGTGCCCGGGTTCCAGTATGACTGTCTTGCAACCATTAAGCACCTCCCTAGTTAAAGCAATTTGTTGTACACTGATAAACCCCATGTTGCAACTCCCTGCTATGTGTATAATTGCGTTAACCTATTTAGCGGCGGCCATATTACTTTCCCCACATGTACATTTAGAGCGAGGAATACATGCGCTACTGTTGCTATCGCTTTATGAATCGCCTGCAGGGCCTGCTTCTTTTATTAACCTTGATGTCAATGAATGCAGATACTAACATTTAGGACAGACGCTGATGGTAATTAAACAACTCAATAATTGAGTGTCTGTCGTGAGGGTTATTGTCAGGCAGACTCTCTTTCTAGCTTCAGGGCAGTGTGTATGATTAAACATTGCAGGGTGTTCCCTGTGGATGGCTGATCGACAGACCACAGCTCTAGGAACCAATGTTTGCGGGAGCCCCATGAGAAAGTCTATGTAATGAGTTCTGGTTCTGAATTGAACTGATCGGTAGACCGAAGGTTTGCAGGAACACCATGAAGTATCATGAGTTGTGGATTGTTTTGGAAGAACTGATCAGCGAATCGTAGATATAGAAGGTTTGCGAGAACACCATGAAATATCTTGAGTTGTGGAATGTTTTGAAAAACTAATCAGTGAATCGTAGATATAGAAGGTTTGCGGGAACACTATGAAATATCTTGAGTTGTGGATTGTTTTTGAAAAGAACTGATCAGCAAACCGTAGATATAGAAGGTTTGTGGAAACACCGTGAAGTATCTTGAGTCGTTGTGGATTGTTTTGAAAAGAGCTGATCAGCGAACCGTAGATATAGAAGGTTTGCGAGAACACCATGAAATATCTTGAGTTGTGGATTGTTTCAAAAGAACTGATCTGTAAATAGTAAATGTAGAATGTTTGTTGAAACACCATGAAATATCTTGAACTGTGGGTTGTTTTGAAAAGAACTGATCAGCGAACCATAGATGTGGAATGCTTGTGGAAACACCTTGAAATATCTTGAGTTGTGGATTATTGGGGGTTGCTTTGAATAGAACTGATCAACAAACCATACATGTTAGATGTACTGTAGAAGGTTTGCGGGAACACCATGAAATATCTCAGAAGTTGGGGGTTGTTTTGGAACTGTAAATAAATGGTGAATGTTTTTTCCATTTAAAAACATGAGTTTTTTTGTAGAGAAAACGGCAAGGCAGCATTAAATCTAAGATCCACGGTACCACAATGAACAACTTGATAATAAAAATCTGAAAATAAATAATTGTTACACAAACAGTTGATGCAACCAAACGGTCTATTTAACAATTCATTATCAAACAAAGTTTGAGATTAAATTTCATAACGCTGGAAATGATACATCAGGATTTAATTTGAATAGAAGACAGAAAACGCTTGGATGATTTTTCCTTAACTGCCTTTGAATGGTCTACTCTTCACAATAATAAATAAAATCAATCAATCTGTCCATTAACAGTGTCTCCATTCTCTCTGCTCGAGCCGCAACAACAAAATAGTCATTTATAACCCCCCAGGGGATTTTCTTTCCCAATTACATCTCAGCGATAATTTAATCAGATCTATTGGCAGTATATTATAGAGTGTATGCTGCTGTGTTCATCGTCGTGCTCTAGCGGTTAAAACACAGGGCTTCGCGCTGGAGGGGTATTTCTCACAGGGGGGGGGGGGAGGCAAGCTTCATTCAGTGAGTAAGTACATGTAGGATTAAATAGAAATTTCAAAGGCACAGTAAATGTGTACTGTGATTTTTGGGGTGGGCTGGCGGTGGGGGGGGGGGGGGGGTTGTATTATTTAACAACTCTTTTTTTTTATGGTTGTTGGTCTCAAATTGAGGTAGATTATTTAGGGAATTGCCGGAGCGAAAAACCATCTCTCACAATATTTTTTTAATGGGATGGTTTCAGGAATTGATTTTTGTTTACATAGTAATCATAAATGGAATGACCACAGGTTACTACTAGAATAATAATGTAGTCTTTTATAGCGCAGGTATCCACCAATAAGCTGATTTTTAAGAGGTTGTGAAGGTTGTTTTAAAATGAATTGTGAGACCGA
>JAUELU010000091.1:4628473-4639893 GCA_032357145.1 Evasterias troschelii
AACAAACAAACAAACAAACAAACAAACAAACAAACAAACAAACAAACAAACAAACAGACAAACAAACAAACAAACAACCCAACAAACCAACAAGGGCTGAAAAGCAAGATGGCAGCACAATGATGAACATTTATTTCATTCTGAAGAAAACATAACCCAGTTTGTTGAATATTGAAGTATGAACCTTGGCAAAGCTCCCACAAGGGGATATTAACGCCAAGCTGGCAACAGCCAATCTCTCTCACACAACCATCGGTTAAGTGGCATGTTGTGGCCAAGCGGTTAATAGCACCAAACTCAAGCTCTGGTGTTTCTGATCTGCAGAATGTTGGTTCGAGACCTGGTCTTGACACTTGTGTTCTTAAGCAAGACACTTCACCATTATTGCTTGGTCCTTCAGATGAAACGTAAACCTTGAGTTGTTTTTAAAAAGCTATTGATGCATGTAAAAGACCCCAGTACACACTTATCACTAAGAGAAGGGGTTCACCCTGGTGTGTCAGGCAGTGCATTTATCAATCATGAAGGCTGTACTCCAAAGGAAGAAGAAGAAGGATATATTATAAATGTCTAATATAAGTAGAGTGCATAAATCGGTCATGCCACACGTTCATGCACAGTATGTAGTTCCAACATTGTCCAAGAGCTACAGTGTTTGCTACTTCATAAAAGCCCATTAAGGGTTATAGTCGAGCAAGCGTAATGTTGACAGCGTAAACACTTTTAGTGGATGGGCGCCTCTCTTTTTCAGGCCCCCCGAACTCCGGATTATTCAGTTTGGCCTGAAATTTACATGTCTTGTGTTGCGGCAGTTGATCACACTTGACCAACCTGGAGTTTAGTAACGGAGTTCACTGACGGAGTTCACTGACAGTTCACTGGCACCGATTGGTTATGGAATAGTTGTTGCCGTGTACGGTACGCCGAGCACTACATCAGTCTCTACAATGAGCAGTACAACTCACAAGATAAGGAACTTGAAGCAAGCCTGAGACAACATTATTTGAGGGAAAGGAAAATAACTACATGTACAACTGTTTTTTGGGGGGAGTTAGCAGAGGGTTTGGGGACATTGAAACAAATAGTAGAAAACCTCGTTGCATGGAATAAACTAACTGTTCGCACACTGTCCTTATATTCTCGAACATGTATGTTTAGGATGTGCCTGAATCAACTGTAATGGCTCTCAGTAAGGGGCTGAAGTTTTTCATGCTTTGCTGTTGCAGAGTTGCTAACTGTCCCTAATTCTGAAGAAAGTTTACTGGAAAAGAAAAAGAAACTTGCCATGTTCCGATGAAAATATTTGAAAATCTTCCTGATCATGGAAACTTTTTTTCCCTTTTGTGTTGAATGTAATTCTAAATATCTTCCTGATTGTTGTACAAAATCTCCCTGATTGTAAGATGCAAATGTTGACAGTTCTGCTGTAGAGGTTGCTGGTAGCCAGTACCCAGTGGTAGCTTAAGACAATCCATTCTGTCAGTTAAACAACTGGGACAGATGCTCTCTCACACAATTCATTGCTGGGCAAAAAGGCACCTCTTACGTTTAGCAGTGAGTGTTTGAGGAATTTGCTAAGGAAAAGGCAAATTTATTCAATTCTCTTCAATGCAATGTAAACAAGAATTTCGTTCACACAATACAAGACAGAATAATTGAGCTTAAAAATGTATTAGTTCAATATAAGCAAATAGTATACTTGACAAATGATAATGATAGGAGGCTGTTTAAAAAAGCAGGGGCTTGTGTAGAACAGTCCTAGAAACAACACAAAAACAACTAACAAAGACAACAACAAAACAGGATGTACATGTATACATTTTGATAATGTGATTTTGTCAAATAAATCAAAGAGAGAAAACTTGTTTTTCTCTCTGTGGACGTTTGTTAGCTGTATGAAATTGTGTCCATGTTTTTATTTTGTTGGATATGATTTTGTTTAATGGTTTTGTCTAATTTTTGTTTCTTCGACAGAACTCATGGACAGCGTTGATTGTAGCATCTCGGGGTGGTTTCACCGAGGTTGTGGAGATGATTCTGCAGGAAGAACCGAATGTCAATGCTGTAGATAAGGTCAGTCCCGCATTGTTTGCTCCCATCAGACCGAGCCAAATCAAAAATTAAAAACACTCTTAGAGAAAACGAGCCTTGGATGACAATTTAAACCTCACAATTGTGTTGAGGTATTCAATTATGTAGTCATGTTGAGTTGTCGAGACAGGTGAGAGCGGTGCCATCAAACACAGCCGGCCAGGTTCTGTTGTTGAAGTCTTTTTTTCCGAAGGTGTTTGAGAAAGGGCTTTGGGTCGAGCATTACGTGGAGATTCTCGTCACTTCTGTGGAATTCACATCGAATATGCGCACATGTTCGGCTTCTCATGTTGTGGATTTATTTGCCGTCAGGTCAAGTAGCTTTTCTTGTCGACTCTTTTCGACAGTTACGTTGGCTTCTAAATACATAATTTTAGTAGATAGGTGAGGACTTGTGTTGTGTATTTGAAGCGTTGCCGTTACAGATTGAAACACGGAGAATCTATGGTGCGTTGACTGTGCATATATCTGAACGATTATCCTGACCCAAGTTTTATGTACTCATGTACTGCTGATGATGTTTTCCACTGCTCTCTAAAAGCCTTAATGCTTCATTAACATCTTCAGGGTCATACTTCAAGGAATCTACCATTATCAAATTTGTTTGATGTTTACCAAATACACTAAATTGGTTATTGGAACAGTTCTGACAGGAGTCAACTGTAGACTTGACACACCTGACTTCCAGCTAGATTGAAAACGTACGATTTCTGACATCTGAATGTTGGGAGCTCTACAATCTGGGATAGCTCCTCAGCCCACTTCACAGGTTTTTGGCGAATTTCCACCTCAGACACCCAATGAGCTTGGGTATTGTTGAGTACTCTTTTTCAGCTTCTTCCATGAACTCATGTACATCAGTAGGATAAACACTAGGGTCCTGCTGCAGGGTGTCAGTGTGTGTCACCATCGGACACCTTCTGGATCTTCGTCAGTGTTATGTCTTGCAGATTGTGACCTGATGCAATGCAGTATTTGTTTGAAGGAATTTACATGGTGGGAGAGAGTTAAGTGTTTCTTTTTGCCATTGAAATGGAAACCCCAAATTGCTGAGCTCCCCGTCTGCTGCGCACCGCTGAACTTTGTTCAAGGTGGCATTGGAAGGGTCTTAAGTTTTCCTTTTTGAAGGGTGCAGATACCCTGGTGCAAGGCACTCTTGAGTATTCCCTTGTTTTCAGAATGATAAAACAAAATCTGCAATAATACTAACAGATTGTCTCGCCGCTATAAGATCTGTAAACATCCAGTGTTGATTTCCTACTAATTAGTTTGGTTTTCATTTCTGTTTCAGGAGGGTATGACAAGTATCTGCTGTGCTGCAAAAGAAGGAAACACTGAAGTTGTAAAATTACTCCTGGCGCATTCAGCTTACATGAACATCCAGGACAAGGTAATTCTTAGTTTACTTATTCGTCAACGACTATTGTATACTGTTCAAAATAATGACAATAACCACCAGCTTTAAGAGCCAACACCTCTACAAGGCCCAAGCTGTTAAGCACAAACAATTAATTAGGGTGGGGAAATTTGCTAAGAATAAAACGGGTTATCTGCCAAAATGCCATGTAATGTATATTGTTTGTGGTTGCTTCCCCGCTAGTTTTTTGCTTAGCAGAAACATTAGCTAAGCAACATTTTCTGCTTATAAGCTTTATGGAATTGGGTCCAGTTGTTCACTGTGTGTACTTACAAGAAGGATGTAACGAAAAAGTTACCAGAGAAAACGATGTGCGCAAAATTGTGTTTCAAGAAAGCTGAGTGTGAAAGTTTGACTGGTTTTGTGCCATTCATCAGTCATCATAAAGGAAGGTTAAGTTCTGCACGGGAATGGAAAACATCTCTTTATGGTAATTCTAGCAACATAAATGTTGACAGTAATGCAAAATTCTTTTTGTCAGGAGCCATTTTATTGCTTACAGCCTTTTGTTCCTGGACGAAGGGCGTAGATCCTTACACCCTTCTTCAAAGCACACACTGAACTTTTCTATTCCTCCATGCTAATTCTTGAATCATACAAGGTTATTATTTCTTTAATGTTTTTATTTCATCTACTTTCCGTTGTCATTATATTTGAAAACTTTTTATAGCAGCTGTATATAATTTTCTGCTTTGAGAGAGAAGAGGGGGGGGGGGGGAGGGGGTGGACACACTCTGTCATAAATTGCCATGCCCCACTAAGAATGTTGAGTCAACATGCTGTTCTAATAATTTCCCTGGAGGGTTAGGCAATCAGAGGGCTGTGCCGCTTTGCTTTTTATTGCGGGAATGAAACTCTGGCCATCTCAGCTGAAAAGGAGCGTGTATTCCACTCGGAGATCCACTCATCCGTACCGTAGACATGATGATGTTAAAGATATATGGTGGTGTTGATTTTCATAAACGAGAGTTTCTGCTTAATGTCCAGTCTGTCTCTGCTCTGCGAGGCAAGAGATGGAAATGATGCAAGATTTTCTTTTCAGATAATTGTAATTCAATTGTGGATAGAACAAGGGATAATAGAATAGTATACAATTATTGACTGCTGCCAGTGCTACGGTTAAAACTATGACTCGCTAGGTGATCCTTGGCGTGTTCTATTTCCTGAGGCGCAGCCGAAGGAAAATCAAGGGAGCACTGAGGGAGTTGTATTTTCAAACATAGCACGAGTAAAAGCAGTCAATATTTGTTATATAACTTTCCATACATGTATTGTGCCTACCAAAAACCTGCTGTTGCTATGGGTGTAGTACATTGGTTGCTATGGGACAGTACATTGTTTGCTATGGGTATAGTACATTGTTTGCTGTGTTTATAGCGTGTATAGTATTGGTGGGGCAGATCAAGGAAATATTTGGGGGAATTGTGTCTTCGATGATACAAGCAGGGAATTTGGCAAACAGTCATAGTATGTAATGAGGAATAAATTTGGCTGTAGGGCCATCGCAGATTTGAATATATGTAGAATAAAAAACAATTTTCAAAATGGCTGCCATTGTTTGTTATACTCCCTATTTTCAAAGGCTAACTGTGACAAATTCCATGCTTGTATCATCAAAGGCATTCCTCTATCACCTACCTACCATCCAGCACTCATCTCTATCACGCATTCACTGGTTATCTTCATAACATTTATAAACTTTAGGGTGGTTAAAATTGTTCTTCAATAAGTTGCAAAAAATGGTTGATGACCTCATATTTTGACCCTAGCAGAGCCTTTTTCAGGAGCTAAAATCCTGTTGGGGTCTGCTAGGGTCGAAATGTGAGGGCCATTCACCATTTTTGCATCTATACCTCGGGTCATTTTTTTTGGTAAGCAGTTTGCAATCAGCTAATTTTCTGGCTTTTCTTCATAAAATTGATGTACTACTTAGTCTTTTACTGAAAGAAATAATGTTGTTTTATGGTTAAACCTTTTGAGTGTTGCGCATATTTAACAAGCTTTATAGTTCTTTGTATTCCAACATTTAAGAAGCAGGAAGAAATATGTATTCTACACTTCCTCCATAGACTTTGATAATGTAGACACAAAAAAGGTTATCCAAGACCAATTAACCCAAAACTGTTACAGGCTTTTCATCTTAAGCCCCAAACTAAACACACTTCCATAAATTGTTTTCATCCACTGTCGAATTTGAGTCAACACACTGGTCCCCCATCGGTTGGTAATCAATAGTCAGGGTAATTTCCCTTGTGTATCCATGTAGCCGGGATGTTGTTTTTTCTCTTTTGCTCTTTTTCTGTTTTAGCGTTGAGAATGTTGTTGCTGGTGAAGGAAGACGGCAAAATATGTCTGGTTCAAGCAAGGGACTTTTTTGGGGAGGGTATTAAAGTTGACATGGCCGAGGGGAAGTAGTGTCTGTATATTCACGAAGCTGAGACGTTGATGTTGTGTGTTTGTGTTGGGGCACCATTGGGATTTCCTGAAGAGAATAGACAAATTTGTTTGAGATGTGGCCTGGACTCGATTTAACAAAACACTAAGATTCATCTTAGTTCGAGTGCGCAATGTCGCAGTTTGTGGTGTGACATTCTACTTTGCTTTATAGCAGTTAGGATTGAAAGCATCTTATGATCTATCTAGGCTCTTTGTGATATTGAGTCTTGGTTTGCCACAGTGAGCCTGAGGTCGCCGAACGGAGAATTTCATGGTTACTCATTAAACACGCAACTTTGACCAGAAAAATAGAAACAAAATTTGGTCTTTTTATGACTTAAATCTGTTTTGTGAGTGATACTTAACAAATAAAAGAGGCAAGCATTTTTTCACATTTTCTCTTCACAGTTAGATCTGTGAGATGCGGTGTTTGCCACTTTCAAACATTCCTTTGAAAGAGTTAATTTTCCAATGTACTAAATTTGTTAGGTAAAAACTAAAAGAAAACCAACAGAACAATGCTTCCGATATTGTCTGGTTCCATTACGATTGTCCCATGCAATTTGATAACCCACCGACCAATTAAATTTCAAACCCTTTAAGTCTACCGAGGAGACCCCAGTACAATTAAAGATTCTTCATTCAGTCCTCATTAATTTGTGCTGGCTTCAGATTTACCATGGCCAGAACTCAGCAGAACGTGTGATTGAATTCTTCCTAAAAAGACTCACTCGAGATTTTTACAAGCGAGACAGATTGCAATAATGTGATTAAAAAGCATTCGGCAATCACAGACGAACGCATCTTTCTACATACATGTATTATAAGTAAACAGCTCCCGCACTCACCATGACTACGTACATAGAGACTGCCGAGTGCAGGCTGGCGCTCTGGAGCCCCCCGCTTGGCTCTGACCTGTACTTTTTTATGGTCTCTTTTCCGCAAAGGAATTTTCAGTGATACTTTTTAGTCATTTATTTCTAATTCCGATCCTACAGAATGAAGACACCGTTCTAATCCATGCAGTAAAAGGTGGACACACCGAAATAGTTAAAGCTCTGCTGGACAAATACGCCGATGTCGATATTCAAGGACATGTAAGTATTTGTGTACCAAATTTTGTCAAATCTCTTTGCTTCCCATCTGCTCTTATCAGTTGCCAGTGCATTCAATTGGCGTGTTAATCCGATATGAAATCTGGGCCCAATTTCATGCCCTGCTTACTGCGGAATTCTGCGCTTACTGCCCATAGAATTACGTGCTTTACAGGGCACCGTAAGCTCAGAATTCCACGGTAAGCAGGGCCATGATATTGGATCAGTGCCGAGTTCAACATACCTGCTAAAAGCAGAAGTGAGCAGGACACTAGTCACAAATTGTACTTGTGATGGCAGTTTTGCTGGTAACCTTTTTCTGGTAAGCATATTATTTTGTTGTGCTCAAATACTTTTTGTGTTTAAGTAGCCCTATGAAATTTGCCCCTGTGCACACGTTCATTCAATCGTTCATCAGAATGTTGAGCGATAATCACTGATTATATGATTACAAACATTAATCATGCCGGTTTGACACTCAATTTATAAACTCATGTTGCCAATTTCAAATGAACTCTTCAAAATGTGCACATGATTCCTGTACTGCGCATTAAAGTTTCATTATTCAGTGTTTTCTTGAAAATATTATCATCTTATTTCATGAAATATTAGCCAGTTTGTTCAAGTGTATTGAAAACTAGAGGAAGGGAATATGACTTAACACCCTCAATGGTCTATAAATTTTAGCATTTATGGCGCATTGTGACTGAACGATCAAGTGTGCTATGCTCAGGCTCTGATAACTAGTCGGTTTAGCTACAAGCTTTAATGTTGTCAGCAGCAGAGTGTGGGTTCAAATCCCGATCATGACACCTTGTGCTTTTGAGCAAGGCACTTAACCATAATTGCTTTGTAAACATTTGGGATGGTAGTGCATTCTGCTCTACCAGCCAGGCTCCAAGTTGATGATACCCATGCATACATCCTTACGGACTGTGAAGGGGGTAACCCTGTTTCAGCCCCAGGAGTAGGTAGCAACGTGCCCCTGGTGGCAGTAGATTTGGAGCGATAGCCCAAATCAGTTAAATTGTAGCCCTCACCTTAAAGTGGCCTGGTGATGTTAGGCGATCTCTCATAAAACAAATTTTAAAAAGGAAGAAAGAAAAAAAAAAGTGGGTTCGAGTTCTGGTCTAGACACTTGTGTCCTTGAGCAGGATAGTTAATCATATTTGCTTTGTCTCCAGCCTGTAGATTCATGTGCTTTATAGGGCACTGTAAGCCCCAATTCTGTGGTAAACCGTGCCATGACATCGGTCCCTGCTCTAGAATGGTCGTGGGTTCGAATCCTGCTTGTGGGTTTCTTCGACAGGACTCGGGGAAAGGACTAACTATACAGTACTCATCATCCATTGATGTAGGGTTACAAAACAAAATAATACTACTCTTTATCCCTGATGAAATTATTGCATCTATTAAAAATGTAAATTGTTGTTTATAAGTCCAGGTGCCGATAATTCACAAAGCACTAAGATTCATCTTAAGATGAATTGTCAATATTGCCATAGTGATTTGTTTTGTGACATCACACTTGGTTTGGCAATTAAGAGTGATTTGCAGTTACGATCGATCTTCACTTTTTGTGAAATCGAGCCCAGGTGTTTATTGATGCTTAATGGTCAGTCCACTGTGTGACTGGACAATTTGATCACATTTTATGGCATGTACCAAACATGTAAGTGATAGCTGATGGTTTTACGACACTAGACTGGTGTAAGTATTTGAACATTAAAGTGTGCAATGGTTGTTCCTTCAATTTTGTTAAAGCAATAAACGTGCGTATTCAAGGTTCACAAATGTGTTGAAATGCAAATGGAACTTGCACAGTTTATACACATACTTTTGAAATTTAGACTGGCAAAATGAGTGTGTGCTCTTCTGAAAATTGATCCATTCTAATCAATAAATTGATAACCATGCTTTTAGGCCTATTGATAAGGAGAGCTTTTCCAAAAGAGGTATTGATTTGGAAACAGTTTTTTTGTTTTTTTTGTTAAAGTACTCTGTTCATTTTCTAGTAGTAATTTGCACACTCTTTAATTTCTTGTTAGTTTCTCCATTCCCAAACAGAGGCAAGAAGGAAACATTAGTCTGGTCCTGTTATATGGAGTGAAATTTAAACTTACAATTTGTTGTTGGGTATACAGGGAATCTAACACGGTGCAATAGACCATGCAAGTCTCACATGTATTCAAACTTTTTGGGATCACTTTAGTCTTGCATACATTTGCTTTAACGACTGAAGTGACAAAACTTGTGCCCTTTAACAGGTCCCAATGTTCTAACAAGTGAGATTCTTACACAGTCTATAGAGGTCCACTCTCAAAATGTTTAACATTTCTTAAGCGGCAGCTTCTCCCCCATGGGCACTGTATACTTGGTATAAACTGTGAAAAAAATCCACAGGAATATAGAGGTAGTCTGAAAGTGGGTATTGCAACAGTTTAATATATATTAAATTAGCATCAGGGATAAAGAATGCTACTTTTATCAATAAACTGATGTGTGTTAAACACAATACAAATTCGTCTACCCCCCCCCCCCTCCCACACCCCCGCCACAAAGTATCTACCCATGAATGAAAATCCTTTTGGCGTCACAACAGTTTTCATTCCTTTCTCTTGTCTGTTGGAACATCGGAACATTATTCAGTCACTAACATGTATGTTGTTTAATAATGATAGCTGTATGACAGTGATTAGAGTGATTGAGACGTAGTAGAGTTCAAGCTTATTCAATGTGAAGTGGATTAGTGGAATAACGGTCTAAATTTCAACTGCCAATAAGATTGAAATCGTATGGGCTTATGAACAATTGTTGGAGCATTGACACTGAGTCTCCAACGGACTCAGTTCCATTTTTTTTAAATTGCCATTTGAACTTTTGTAATCCTACCTCTAAAATGCGCTCTGTCTGGGTTTAAAAAACAATTCTGTTATTTTGTGGGAAGGAAGGGGATGTCGTGGTGGAAAGTACAGGGTACCCTTTGGTTGTTGGGAGGAGGGGGGGTGGATGCACTTTGGAGTTTTTCGCTGTCTTTGGGGGGAAATGCACAGGTGGAAAATTTAATTCATTGCAGACAGCCCTTGGGGTGCGGAGTTTTGAGTCAATGGTTATAAACAGTGGGTTCACCTGTTAACTGCAGGGTATTTTAGGGGCCAGCTCATGGAGCCGTGATGAAGAGCTCTAGGTCCAATAAAGCTACTAGAAGAGAAAATTTGGCTTAGCAGAAACAGGAGAATTTACATTGAATTCACATTGCTTGTTGTGACTGGCTCCCTGCAAACTATTCAAACTATTGTGGATTGATTGTATCATTTTCTTGCACAATCTGTCGTTTTTATTAACTGATAATTTTGCTTTCTTTAGTTTTATTTTATTAATTTATTCCGTGCATACGGCATGCACAAACCAATGCTCTTTATACAAGAGTGGTTCAATACCACACCAGCCACAGAGCAGGAGCAACTGTTGTAGGAACTGCTAATAGCGTATTACGGGTACATGGGGTTTTCATTTACAACCTTGCGCATTATAGGAAGGGTACATGTATACCTTTGGTAATTACTCCAAAAAATGAATGGCCATAACATCTTTGCCCTTAATACTGGAAAGCAATTCAATGTCATTGGTTTTCTTTTCAAAAACGGTTTGTCAACTTCCCCTCCAGGTTTTGGAAATCTTTAAAATTTTACAATAGGCACATGATTATTGTACAGACGCCACGTACGAGGGTGTACACCGTACACTGGATATGAACTGCAGTCGTGCAATGCAGAAATAAATAAATCCTGGAATAGTGCAACGGCCTTAGACAAAGCAAGTAATTCCACAGGCTCTCAAAGTGCATTGATCATAGCTGTCAGAAATCTATTATTATTAGTAGTATTATTATTTGATTTATTATGTATGTGGACAATGTAATGTGAATAACCATGGAGTTAGTGACTGGGGCACTATGTGGGAATAGTCGAATCAGGTATATAATGCCAATAGCCTACGCACAAATTTTGGAAATGCACTACAATGCATCTTGGAAAACGGGCATAGTAATACAATAAATCTGCCTAGAAGAACACCATGCTGTAGTTTACATGTAACTCTACCAGGTCTTATAGTCGTGTACTGTATTGCTTCAAAATAACTGCACCAAGATGGTTGCCAATGTGGCTTGGACTCAGATTTCATCCAGAATCCTTTGCGTGCTGATCTTGCGCATCGGGACATGCACATTGGGCTATTGTTAATGTATTCCTTAGCATGCTCACATTACCAAGAACCATAGATTTACCTGACAAGTCTTCTACCACCTAGTGCCCCAAAAGTTTCTCACTGCCCAAGGACCTAGTGCCCCAAAAGTTTCTCACTGCCCAAGGACCTAGTGC
>JAUELU010000091.1:4865559-4875929 GCA_032357145.1 Evasterias troschelii
GGTGGCTTTAGGTGTGTTTACAATCAAGGCAGGATTAGCCAAGGATCAATGTCTAGCACCTTTGAAAGAAATCTTACATCCTTTTTCATTTCTGTGTAACATAGATAGATTGAAAGCTATCTGTCCATCCAGCTTAGACTTTATTAAAAAGAAGCGTCAACATTCGCTGAGAGAGTGTAGAGTTGTCTACATATTAAATCCATGATAAAAAGGCAATACCATAGAAATGAAACACTGGAGAGCGCTGAGCTCAACAACACACGGAGCAGTTTCTCCACTTTTTGTGTCATGATCTGTTTCTTGCTAAAGGGGCTGTGTATCAATGTACCACAGGACACGCATGTATGGCAACATTATATCATGTGACATGCCCGTATGGCAAAATGATGACGCACATTGAGCATTTTTAATGTTTTTTCGGGGGTTGATCTACATGATCTAGTACAGTATGACAAATTTTGCCAAGCGCTGGATGTATAATATCATGTTGCCATACGCAAATAAAAACATAATAACCAATGATGTTCCATGTCTTCATGATTTGTTTCTTGAAATCTAGAGGATTGGAATGAATGTGCTCTTCTGATAACCAATGATATTTTTCTTGTAAGCTAGAGGATTGGAATACATGAATTGAGCCTGTAACCTTGTAGATTTTCCCCTCAAAATATATGAGCCCTAGGATGGGACGTTAAGCCGTAGGTCCCACGTGTAGTGTAATGCACGTAAAAGAACCCAGTGCGCTTATCGTAAAGAGAAGGAGTTCTCCCCAGTGTTCCTGGTTTGATTGGCAGCCTATTGCACCACAGCACCTTGTAAACCATTACATGGTGCTATGCAAAGGAATAGGTCTCATACTTCAAACACTTAACTCCACATACCTTGAGGAAAAATACTGAGCGCTTTTAGACACCCATCGTGAGTATAAAGAGCTATATAAGAACTGCGTAGTTTTAGTAAGGTTTGGGGTAACACCATGCTCATAAAAAACAATCTCTCACTGAGTTGTGGTGGTTCTGAAAAGTAGAAGTGGTGTAACATCTCCATACTTAAAAATGCATAAAACAAACGGAGGATATTCCTTTAATTTGTCAGTGTGCCATTCTCATAGCCTAAGTGATTGCCCTCTTTACTTCTTATCAACCTTGGCCCAATGGAAATCAGATCTTGAGTTGATAGATCACGTTTACACGTACGGTTATAAAACTTAAATCCAGTAGGCCTTGCTCGGCTCTCATCGCTACAGACTCCCTATGAAGTGCGCACATGATTCTGCATAACCAATCGCTCCACGTTTATATGTCACATACCATGAATACAGAATAATAATATGAATAATAATAATAGTGGCTTCTTATATAGTGCTCATATCCGTCACTCAGTGATGCTCAAGTCGCTTCAATAGTCAGTATTTTCCTGCAAGGTATGTGGAGCTATGTTTTTAAGTATGAGACCTATTTCTTACGTAGCACCATGCTATGTTTAACAAGGTGCTTTGGCGCAATATGCAGCCAATCAAATCAGGAACACCGGGTGAACCCCTTCTCTTTTTGATAAGTGCACTGGGTTCTTTTACGTGCATTACCCAGCGCACGGGACCAACGGCTTTACGTCCCATCCGAAGGACGAAGCAATAATGGTTAAGTGTCTTGCTTAAGGACACAAGTGTCACAACCTGGACTCGAACCCACACTGCTGAACAGAAACACCAGAACCTGAGTTCGGTGCTCTTATCTGTTCGGCCACGACACGCCACAATTCAAACTAATGAAAGTGTAGCTCCACCGAATTTTGGAAGAAACACAGGTCGTGCTGAGTTCATGAAGCCTTAATTAACATGTGTTTATTTTGTTTGGGTTTTAACAAAGAAAAATTGACTGGAGCGGGACTTGAACCAACAACCTCGGGATTAACATACCGGCGCTCTACCAACTGAGCTATCCAGCCCTATGTTGGCGGTCTCCCTATTTAGTCAATATCTTTGTGCGGGGATGCCAGTCAGAAGCCATAATATAACCGTTAACTACCGTATAGCCAGGGATGACACCCAAAGTTAAGGTACAACCTGGGAAGCGGCAGCATGGGGATCACCTTAAGGGGATGCATGTTTTAATGTTAAATATCAATATATTTAGAACATATCAAGTCAGTTTCTCTTGTGGTTTTTTTACTTGACAATGTTTTATTTCATTACAGATTTCTGGAGTGCATTGGGTTTTTAAATGTTTTTTATTCACCCCGTTTTTCGTGCGTTTCTTTTGTTGTTTTGTTATTTGCCCTTGTTTCTCCGAATTGTAGCTAAATGTTGTATTGATTTGCATTGACTTGACTTAAACTGAATAGAAACCAATCCTAGCATCTCTGATTCATACAAACAAAAAATAACTGGGGCATATCCATTCTTTTGTAGCTTCCTGTGAAGGGGCACAAGACTATGTAACTGTTTGCTTTGTAAGACTTTTTAAGGTCAGATTTCAGAGCGGGGGGTGGGGGGGGGGGAAGTCTCTCACATGGAGATATTTCCAAGGACAATAGATAGTTCCCAGTAGACGCCATCTTTACGGGCAAATCGCAGGCGCATCAAGCGCTAAAATTATTAACGCAGCAGCGTCATTTACTAACCAATCATGCAATGAGTTTTGTGAAATGTGCGCGTGCTGCACACCGTTCTCACGCGTAACGCATGACCGTGTGTTCCAAATTGCCCGTAAAGATGGCCGACTTACGTCATACTGCAACCTATCTATTGGTTTTATTCTTTTATTTGTTTTCCCCCTCATTTGTACTACTTATGTATCAGTAATAATCTCAACAAGTGTATTGGTACATGTATGCGCATTTTATTATCAACATGTTCAAAAGCGCACTGCAGTCTGAAATATAATCGTTCAGGTGAGGTCATTACGATGAGGTATTCTTGCGAGGCAACAAATCTCATGAAGTATACATCTCTTATTTCACAGGAAACTCTTTGTACTGTGTGCCTCGCTTCACCTTGGCTCATTAACAATGTGAGGAGGTCATGGTGGCTGACAGTTGGTCATTACCGGTATTTCTTAATCACACAGTGGCTGAACTCACACGCAGTAATGAGCATTGATTTCGATCACACGCCCATTATTTGGAGCTCTTCATATATGTGGAAAAAGAATCGGTCAAGGAAAAACTAATGACTTAAACAGAGCCTGCCATCAACAATCACACCTACTGAGCATTTTGCTGTAATTGCTGAAATTAGAAGCAAGGTGACGGCATTGGTTTAGGGCTGGGACTAGAAGCAAGGGGCATGACAGGGTAGACTGCTTCCGATGGCAGTTCTAATTACCTAACAGGATACATTTGAGATTGTTGTCAGAATTAAACTGAGGCTTCGATGGTGCTGGATCGAAATGGATTTTGGTTTACTGGTTTAATGGAAAAGGTTCTGTAATCTGTACAGGATACATGGATGGAACAGTTCTTTACAAGAACTGTTATTGGCATGGTTCTTTACAGGAACTACTATTGGAATGGTTCTTTAGGAACCGCTATTGGAATGGTTCACGCCAGAAACTGCTATTGGAATGGTTCTTTAGGAACTGCTATTGGAATGGTTCTTTACAGGAACTACTATTGGAATGGTTCTTTAGGAACTGTTATTGGCATGGTTCTTTACAGGAACTACTATTGGAATGGTTCTTTAGGAACCGCTATTGGAATGGTTCATGACAGAAACTGTTATTGGAATGGTTCTTTAGGAACTGCTATTGGAATGGTTCTTTACAGGAACTACTATTGGTGTGGTTCTTTAGGAACTGTTATTGGCATGGTTCTTTACAGGAACTACTATTGGAATGGTTCTTTAGGAACCGTTATTGGAATGGTTCACGCCAGAAACTGCTATTGGAATGGTTCTTTAGGAACTGCTATTGGAATGGTTCACGCCAGAAACTGATTGGAATGGTTCTTTAGGAATTGCTATTGGAATGGTTCACGCCAGAAACTGTTATTGGAATGGTTCTTTAGGAACTGCTATTGGAATGGTTCACGCCAGAAACTGTTATTGGAATGGTTCTTTAGGAACTGCTATTGGAATGGTTCATGACAGAAACTGTTATTGGAATGATTCTTTACAGGAACTGTTATTTGAACTGCTCTTTACATAAATCAATTATTCAAATGATTCATTACAGGAATCGCTGTTGAAATAGTTCTACACAGGAACCATCATTAAAACGGTTCCTTACGGGAATCGTTATTGTTCTTTACAGGAACCATTATTGGCCCCTGGCTCGTAAATACAGTAGTCCAGGTTCAAGTTCTAGGTTCAGTATTTGTTCTTGTCAATTATCTTTGTCAAAGCTACCAGCTCCCGGCTAAGGGTTAATCAAACATATCTCTGTCTCAGCTCTCTCATCATTTGTACACCTGGGTTAAGAGAAGCAATTATGGTTAAGTGCCTTGCTGAATGACACAATAATAATAATAATAACGAGTTCTTATATAGTGCATATTACAATAATGCACTTTACATTAGTGTCCTGGTCATTGGGTCATTAACTTTCCTCTAATCTTTCCCAGCTCCCTGGGGAGTTAACAGCCCCAAGTTGCCGTGGCGCTCCGAAGGCTTTTTCAAACACAATATCAACCTCTACCCTCTCAGGTATCCATTTATAGGTTACTGGGTGAAGGACACAAGTGTCATGACCGGGAATGGAACCCACACTCCGATGATTCGGCCATCAGAACTTGAATCCGATGCACTAGACAGCTAAGCCACAGCATGACCCATTACACTGTTACACTGCAGGCTACCTTTCAAGGCGCACTAATTGTAGAAAATGATAAAACCAAACAACCCTTTCATCCCCTCATCTGTCATAACATTGTGAGTTAAAGCATCCTTAATTATTTATCATCACTTGACAAGTTTCTTACACTTTGAACGCCCTTCTACCCATACGGTTAATAGAACGGCTAAGTGGTGTGATAGATTAATGTCATCCCAAAAACCACAAAATAATTTTGTGCCAGTCTAGACTAAGTAGCACCAGTCTGGTCAATTATTGATAATCAAGAAACTGATGAGCATGATGAGAAAATTACCGAGTGTGGACAAATCTTCTGTAGAGTGAGCAAATGGGCGTCAGTCTCTCTCCCCCCACCCCACCGACCCCTAAGGAAAATCAATTTGAAAGGGAGCCGCTTGTTTCATCAAATTTGATTATTAGTTTTTTTTCATAGAGATGCACAGCAGAAAAAGTTGCTCACCAACTCATAACCTGCCAACTGTTCAGATCTAACTGGAATTGTCTAGATTTTTGAGATTACAAGTCGCAAAAAACAGAACAAAAAAAAAGTTCTGGCAAAAGAGGGTGCCATTTGCTTGTGACAGTAGAGATTTTCTTACAGGGTACAATTAATTTTTTTTCATTGTTTTAAAAACATACACAACTTCTCGCACCTTCTTGTATCGCCATATGTGGACTCATAAATTGGCGTTACTATTTCTGAGGTTTCAATCTTGGCAGGTTTGCTAACTTTATCAGCTTAGCAGACAATTGCAGGGAACCAGTCATAAAGAGTATACATGGCATGGTGTTTTGACTGGTAACCTCTGTTTGCTTAGTTATTTCCCCTTTTGCTTAACAAATTTGTGTGGTTGAAACAGCTACGAAATATGAACTTTTGATTGAACGTGCTAAAAGTTGCCCTACTTTATAGTTATCCTACTTTACAGTTATACACACACAATACACACAGAGAGGGGGCTGTAGAAGAACTTGTGTTTTACAATGGACCTTGAATGTCAGCGTTCAGCCAATTAGTTTTTCCCGTCATTCAAGTCAATATTTGTCAGATGAAGCTTAAAACGGATGGAGTCTAGCTTCCCTTTGCATAATTTACATTCTCTATAGGTGAATGATCTCCCTTGTAAAGCATAATAGAAAAATGCTATGGAATTATCGAAGAAATTTGAGCTCTCTTTTTAAACATTACAGGGAATGCGCAGGAAATGCCTCAGGGTGTATGGTAGTATAGGAACATACATATGAGCATGTAGCAGAGATTTATATAGGAGTATTCCCTTGTGTGGCATGTTTTATGTCACTTGTAGCTTTGTTCCCCCCCTCCCTTCTATGATGTAAAACTCAAATCTGATTCTCAATAAAAGGGTAGCCATTCCAACACACAGCCATATGTTCAGCTGGAAGTCGCTAACAATGCCTTGTACTTTTCAGTGCGATCCAGAGTATTGACTTTAATTACTGTGGCACACTCACAATTGACTCCCTTTTTTTCTTCTTCTCCTTTTCGTGGTGTGTTTCACACTCGCACAAGTCCGGTCTATACAAGGCAGTCGAGTTATTAGATACATTACAATCTGTACATAGAACTCCACAGCGCCTGTGGGGGCCCACGGCCACATGATAGCAAACAGTTTAATGAAAAGTGGAACGTGGGTTTAAGGGAATGGAGAATCCTCACCATCCCCCCCCCCCACACCAGTATCAGCAGCGCTCAGATTTATATTTCAGCCAAACTCCTAAGGGTTTCTCGATAGAGTTTCAGCCGAAGCTGTCCGAAGAGCCGGATTGATTCTGTCTCGGGGAGTTAAACACTGGCTAAGGAGGTAAAGCCAGGGTGTCCATCACTATACCTGGCAGCTAGATAGTTGAGGCGTATATTTACAGAGCGTGGTATAGAGCATGGCGCTCAACATTCAATAGAGCTAAATGCAAATATTTACCGAGAAAATCAGCATGGGAAAATTTTGTAGATTTCCTGTCACTCTTCTGGTTTTTATCTATCTGCGTGCCTATCGCTGTTTGAACGCGAAGACTTGTTTTGAAATATAATTTGATTGGACCTACCTTCCTCGAATCGGAATATTGCAAATACTGATAGCGATGAAATTGCCCAAATCATAAGGTATTGATTTGATGGAGTTAATGGTTAGATTTTTTTTTTTTTTGAATTTAAGCGAGTGCCATTTGGGCTTCTGTCAATGTTTATTCATGACACATCCGATTTGACATGTGAAAGGTTTACGTATAAGAATTCATTACAGTTTGGAGTGTTGGATAGATGCAGTAAATTTTCTGACAACAAGGTTTTTTTGTTTGGTGCGAAGATGAGCTGGCACTCCCAGCAGTGGGATGGTATGTTGAATTATATTGACAGTGAAAGTACACTATTAGACTAAGAAATGTACATTCTTTTAAAGTGTCCAAGAAATATATTCTAAAACTATGCTTATGTTTTAAAGAAAACAATATGGAGACTTACTTTTCAACAAAGGGGGTTTGCACTATTTTCTTGTGACTCTGATGATCGATTGAGCTTATAGTTTTTACAAGCAGGTTAACTATTTCATGCGTCTGTTGGGTCAAGTGCAGATACTGGTCTTTGACAATTACCAGTGTTTTCTGCTTACTTTAAACTATCGGATAATAAACCACAAGGGAAACTGACTGGGTAAATTATTTTTTAATGATTTTGGGTTTGAACAAAGAAAAATTGACTAGAGCGGGATTTGAACCAACGACCTCCGGTTTAACGTGCCGGCGCTCTACCAACTGAGCTATCTAGCCCTATGTTGGCAGTCTACCTATTTTGTCAATATCTCTGTTGGGGGGGGGAATGCCATTCAACAGCAAACTGCCGTGTAGCCAGGGATCACACCCAAGTATACAATACAACCTGGGAATACTTTAAACTATAGAGTACTTTATATTTAAATTAAAAAGTTGCATCCCCTTAAAGGGACACGTTGCCTTGGATCGGACGAGTTGGTCTATAAAAAGTGTTTGTAACCGTTTGTTAAAAAATGCATATGGTTAGAAAGTCGTTTTAAAAGTAAAATACCACGGTAGGCCATTTATGGGAGTCACATTTTTGACTCCCAAAAATGGCCGACCGTGTTAGTTTGCAAAGTAAAAGGAAAACCACGCAATTTCGAGTTGTGTAGATCATTGTATTCTACTTTTAAAACATCTTTCTAACCATATGCATTTATAACAAACGGTTACAAATGCTTTTTATAGACCAACTCACCCGATCCAAGGCAACGTGTCCCTTTAAGGTGATCCCTCTGCTGCCGCTTCCCAGGTTATATCCTAAACTTGGGTGTGATCCCTTGGTATAAGGCAGTTACAGGTTGAATGGTTTCTGACTGGCACCGGCGAACAAAGATATTGAGAAAAATGTAGACTGCCAACATAGCCTGGCTAGATAGCTCAGTTGGTTGAGCACCGGCATGTTAATCCAGAGGCCGCAGGTTCAAATCCTACTCTAGTCAATTGGTATTTGTTCAACACAAAATAAGTTTAAACTATGTAATTAGGTGCAATATTGCCATCTATAAAATACTGTTTTTTATTTCCTCTTTGGTATGTTATCTGACCAGTTAATGCTTTTCCCCACCATAAACCAAATAAAAATTGATCTTTTTTTTTTTTAAACGCATTTTGTCCTGAATGAATATGCTCCCACTTCATACCGTAGTTTGTGTTTTAACGCTACATACGAAGTGTGGACCTGAGAACAAAAGAGTTCCACATAATGTAGGGACTTAAAACACTATGTGAACTTATCCACGTCCACACAGTGTGTTTTTTTACAGTGTTGAGGTATAGGACCAAGGAATGTCCACACAGTGACTGCAACACAGAGCTGTGTGTGCATTTGTGTGCATAGTAATGAATCTGAGTAGCATAGCTCCGTCTGAAAAAACGCCAGATAAAAAGTTGGATTGTACAAAATAGTTTCTATGAATTAAAACCAGTCAATATTTAATACATATTTATAACCAAACACAGTCCTCGGCGCTGATTCAATTGTGGTTTTTAGTCAACAGATATATGAATGAAAGGGTTTGGTAATCAATTCGTCTCGCCAGAGGAATGGTTTTTCCGTTTAGATTTCAAGTCTCTATGAATAAATTCAACTCAGTCTGGTTACATTGGAATTACTTTACATACATTGAACTATTTTCTTTATGAAGACAGACATGCTAAGGACTTTTAACCACTGCAGCTGTCTCAGATATATTGTGTTTGTAACTAATAAATGGTCATCCCATATTAGCAAGGTTAGGTGAAATTAAATCACTGCATTTTCATGAAAATTTATTCCATCCAGATTCTCACAGCTTCCAGTTTCTCACAGAACTCCCATTGCCATACAATTTTCCAGGAAAAAAGACTGACCACCAATGGCACAAAGACAGAGGGTATTATAGCCTCTGTGCTTTTACGAAGTAGGGATTCCATCCGAAATAGGAAACATTTATAAATAAGGGGAGGGAGGGAGGGGGACGCGGGGACACAAATTCTTCAAACATTCACATGCATGCAACTATTCCGCTGATCCGCGGATTTCCACGTTTTATAAAAAAAATAGAAATTCTCCATTACGAAAAAATAGCTGTTTAGTGTTTCTGATCCGGAGAGTGTGGGTTCGAGTCCTGGTTGTGGGTTTTGTGTCCCTGCACAAGATACTTTACCATAATTGCTTTGTTCTTCGGATTGGACGTTGAGCTGTAGGTCTTGTGCAAGGACTGGTGTAAAACAACCCAGAACACTTATCGTGGTAGAGTAGGGGTTATTAACCCTAGTGTTTCTGGTTCACATGGCATTGTACTTTCTCCAGCTTGTGGGCTACAGTAATTAGTTTAAGCTCACTTATGAAGCATCTTTGGTTTCATTACCAGAAAAATATGATAATAACAATGCATTCCTGAAAAGTTTATTGGTTTATTTTATAGTATGTTTTTAAAAATTATCTCTGCATTTCATTTTTTATTTTTTTTTAAATTTAAATTCTTCTAGTCAGTGTGCCTTAAACCTGCTTAAATCCATCACTCCCACAAAGAAAAAAGAAGAAGATATTTCTTGTCAACTTCTTTCCTGAGCTTAATACATCAATAGTAATTGCCTGCATTAAAGCCATAAAACATGTCAGTAATTCCTGACACGTCATCTTGGAATGATTAATGCCCAGGCATGGTCCCAGTGACAGGGATGGTGCTATTTACAATCCTTTGGATCCTTCTGTAAACTATTGGTGCTTAAATCAAATATAATCTAAAAGTATGGGCAGATTAAAGCCTGATAAGACTGGGTTTGAGTTGAGTGGCTTTGACTCTGGCTGCGGCTTATGATAGTTGGCTTCAATGAGGATCCTCTTTTAAGTGTAATGAAAAAACCCATATTTTTAAAGTCGCTTTTTTGAGTGTTTTTCATGGTTTCGTTCTTTTGTGTCTTTTGTTTGTCTTTCTTCTATGGTCGCCTTGCCAGTTAGTTTAGATTTGTTACATAGGTAGGGTTAGAGGCGTCTGTCTCCTGAAAAGATCAAAACATTACCGATGCCAGCAGGGATAGGCCTAT
>JAUELU010000091.1:5247463-5259593 GCA_032357145.1 Evasterias troschelii
ACCTTACACCTAAATGTTGTCATTAACTTGCTGATTACTATTGAATCATTGTGTACAAAATATATATCATATCTCATTATAATGTATTACTTGTGGAATTCCTACATAATTGTGCATTATTGTAATGAATGACAGCATTAAAATAAATGTCACTGATGGATTTGAGCACTGTATAAGAAGCTACTATTATTATTATATAAATAGAAGAAAAGTGACTTACTCAGTGACATAGAGATAGTGTAGAATGTCGGCCTGATCACTGAGTGATACTGATTCAGATAGCTGTTCAAGGAGATCTTCAGACTTCAACCCACTGTACATCTGCACCAACTATCGATAGCGATATAAACACAACATCAGGATTATTCCTAGAATCAAATTGATCAGCATCAAATTTCATGATGCTGTGAAGCATAAACTAATTGCATGACATTTTGGGAAGCAAAGAGTATGAAAAATAGCGAACATGTCCCGAGAGCAAATTTACTTCACCTGGGACCGGTTTTCCAGCTAAGACTGATCTTAGGTTGGCTCAGTGGTTTCTTTACCTGCCTTTCACCTCTTAGGACCCCAGTTCGAATTCCACCTCGGACCGGAGTCTTCCATGTGGGTTGGGTCTTCAGTCCCTACCTGATTGTTTGGGTTTTCCCCAGTGGGGTTTTCCTCCCACATCTAAAATTGAAAATGTCTTCTTGTTTCCTATTCATCCTTTTATTGGGGCTAATTGTGTCATGAAAGAAATAAAAACTCAACTGAAGAATGCCAGCCTGCCATATGATATCATGCGGTAAATGCGTCTACACAGTACACAAATCTACACAGTTCGATAAGAATTCACCTTTGTATTTTATTTTAAGTTTGTTAAGCCAATCAATACATTGTACCGAGTCTCAATCTTTGTTTGTGTTGTCCTGTCCTGTCCTTATCCGTTTGTTTTTATTTTGTAGTGTTGTCCTGTCCTTGTCCATTTGTTGTTATTTTGTAGTGTTGTACTGTTTTCTAGGGAAAGGTACAAAAGCTATGCTTCACCTTGTTTCAGACATGTTGACATCATAAAATGTTTTTTGTTTACAGTCCAGTGTGCTCTTCACGTAAAATTAATTATATTATGCTTACTTACTGTTAACATGTTGGATTGGTTTCTGCTACATACGTCTGTTTAAATTTGTCCTTATACAAGTTGTATTTACTGTCAATGAGGATGTCAATGCGAAATAAATGTCGTATTGCCTTGAACTGAATTGAATTGTGCCACCGTAGACAACCTGTCCAAATGAATGGTTTCAAATGGTTGGTCATGTCACTGGGAAATGTTCAGAGAGTAGGAGGGTTACGTCAGCTACTTTGAAACAGACACCAAAGTTAGGAGGGTCGCCTCACCGTTTCATCCTCGGCCCAGCTTGCAGTACGCCTCATGGGAGAGCCACCAGTATCTTCAGGTAGAAGATGAAACGACGGCTTGGAGCTTAATTTATTGGGGGATTTTACAACTTCTGCAATAGAGAACAAACTGAAAATGAATGACCAAATCCACAACATCACAAAATGGCTCATGAATTTGGATAAATAGTAAATACACTTCATAAATACTTGTTCTAAAATGACTGAATATGTTCATTTATTACAATCGAGTTAAATGACGACTTCCAATTTCTTGAAATCTAGATATTGAATGACCGTTGTACCATTTCTTTTAAACAATTATTTTGATTTCTTTTTTGGCAAGTGCTCTGGAAATGTTCAGAGGGAATAAAACAAAAAGTGATGGAGGACAAGTTGACAACGTTCCTGACATGATGTATGAACACAGGGATGAATCAAAGGGCTGAATAAGCCATTTGAGAGTTAGATTTGAATAATGTCTGGTACACGGACTTGCTTTGTCACAAATCAGCGCTTAAATTTGAATTCCTCAGACTAATAAGACAGTTGCTATGTCACATGATCCAGGGCAAGCTTTTGCGTAGTTACGTAAGGGGTTGCGAACACCCATACACAAATCTGACTGAATGTGTATGGCACAACGGTACCAGGGTTTGCTCCTTGAGGTCGCCTGTCTTTATCCACAAGGATAAAGACAGGCACTGAACTTACAAGCCCAATGATTTCATTGGATACAATGACTTCGTTGGATAAACGTGCTGTGACGCAAGCTTTCCATATAATAATAATAATAATAACTAGTTCTTATATAGCGCATTTCACAATAACGTATCAATGAGCTTTACATTAGTGCCCTGGTCATTGGGCCAATAACATTCCTTTAGTCTTGACGAGTATACAGCCAGGGCTGCCATGATGGCACTCCAAGGACTCCACAATATCAACCTCTACCCTTGCAGGTACCCATTTATACCCCTGGGTGAAGAGAAACAAATATAGCAAAGTGTCTTGCTCAAGGACACAAGCGTCATGACCGGGACTCGAACCCACATTCCTATGACTAAACCACCAGAACTTGAATCCGATGCTCTTAACCACTCGGCCATGACACACTACGTATCTGTGTAATGATTGGTCAGAGGTGATGTATGGTCAGCTTGCACTTTTGGTTGTCTGCGTGCAGCGTGTGCATTTATAATGTTTACATCATGTACATGATATAGACCTTTCTTGTGCAATGTCACAGCCCAAGTTTTTGCCAACCCAGGTTGGAAAAGTATGGAAAGCCATAACTTCAAATCAAAAACAGCCATAGTTTGAAGCAATGTTACACAATATTCTAAAATAGTGTTGAAATTGTTGGAAACAAATTAACCAATAATGGAAGGTGTTTCAATTCATGAATCTTTACAGAAAATGTTGAGTTTGGTCACAATATTTTTTAACACGATTGAATGTTTAGCTAACATTCAGCCGACCATGCCAACCGGCGCACTTTGTTTATCAACAATGGAAAGGTCTATAGTGTGAGTGTTGTTTTATTCACTACGAATCTCAGTGTGCAATGAATGCGAGGTCAAAGGTACAACTGGCAACATCCGGTCTGGCTGGTATCTGGCGTTATTCACAAGCCTCAAAGTGTGACGTCATGTTTTTAGGGTACACAAAGCTTTGCCCCAAACCGTGAGACACAACAAATGAAATTCAAGCATTAACTTGTGACTAAGCAAGTCATTGTACCCGACATTGTTAAAATCAAAAATCGCTAATGGCTTATTGATCAACAGAATAAAATACTTGATAAGTGGGCCTCAACCAAGCAGAAAACCATCTTTGTCTAGTGTCTCGTCAGCAACAAACCCCCAGAATATTATTATAAAAAAAAAAAAGGATTAGACTGTTTAGCAATTCGAACCATAACCAACAAAAAACACTTGAAAAGTAGATATTAATCAGGCTACCACCATTTTCTTGTTCCCTGCTTGGGACAGCACTTTTGAATACAGATTTGCATTAAACCGAAAAGGGGTTAGATCTTTCTCTACATTGATGCCCACCCTTCCCAACCCTTCCAACCAGTACTTGAAACAGTTTTGCAAGGGACTTTCTTGAATTCAACAAATCCTAAGCTTATTGAACATAAGAATGGTGAGTTGACAAACACAAATGCCCTGCTGATATTAATTTCATTTGTCGTTTTGTTCTAGACATTATGACCTTGACATTTGACCTCAGGGTCTAAAAACAATAGGCTTCTGGGGGATCCTAAATCCCAAGATCAATCAACAACCAAGTTTGCAGATGATACGCCAAGTCCTTCTTAAGCTATTGCTCAGATAATGGTTGCAAACAAAAATTGCATAAAATTGAAACCATTTCTGGATTCTAATAATATTGATATCTGGTTCAACTTCTGGTCTGCAAGAGGCAATGTTTGGAAATATCTAAACACAACCCAAAGCATCTGGAGGTATAGCGTTGTTGTTACACCACGTATGACCTTTGCATTTAGGCAATAAAGTTAACCATCTCCATCAACATTCTTGAAATTTGTAGCAACTCAACACCACAGAAAATATAAGGGAAAACAGTTAAAAGAAATCAAAAACAAAGAAAATATGTAGTAAGGATTTTTAGTGAAGTGTGGGAGAAATCATGGGTCGGAAAAGTGAATACAAATGTGAAAAAAACACCACACTGAAATACTAGAACAATGAAATGCTAAACCGGAGAAGTTAAAATGGTTAAAAATTGAGGATGGTGATGAAAAGGTGAAGAATTAATTTTGATGTTAAATTAGCACACAGATGAACTGGAAACTATGATTAAAATTGTATATGAACAGTATTCCGTAAAACAATAGAAGTCTGTAAAAAAAGACAACAAGTGTAAGCTGCAGCAACACTAATTTAAGCATCTATAAGTTTGGCATGTAAACTGTAAGCAAATGCAGTAAGTGAAAAACTCTTAAAATAATCAGAGGGATAGATTTGAAAACCAGAGTAATGGAAACAGCTGGAATTTTTTTTACAGAAAGGAAAAGCTTGGTGCATTTCACAAAATGTTTATCAAAAACACAAATGTAAAATCGATTTCATTTGTTTTTTTGATGTTCAGAAATCTGATGCATTTTATTAAAAATCTGAAATAATAATTTTTTTTTTTCTGAGGTAAAAAAAAAACTGAATAAATTTCAGAGATCATTACTTTAGCTTTGGTTGTCTTTCTCAAGAAGTAAGCTATACACAAATTGTTTCCCCTCGTTTACCACTTTGACAAACATAACTCAGACGATAAGTTCTAGGAATGAATCGTACCACACCAGGTCAAAAATTGCTGATCGGAAGAGGGAACCGGGGACAATTCTTGCTCGTCAATTTTAGCGAGTTCAGGCTTGTCGTCTTGGCTGAGGAGGCTTCTTGTACTACTGACATGTCCTGTGGCGGGGGGAGGAAAATGTTCAAGAAAAAGAGGAAAGGGGGAAAGGGTCTCGGGGGATATATATGTAGGGGACAGAATTCTTTGTATGAACCAGGGGTGGCAACAGGGAATCTGCCTCTACATGCAGCTCTAAACATCGTATCCACTAAATTTGCATTTTTCGTTCTGCAACAGCTGTTTTTAACTAATGAACTAATAGGAAAATCAGCCCGCCAATTTTTAGTGATTTTTTGTGTGAAAGCAAGTACATGAACAAATGTGATGCAATAAAGGTATGATACTAATGTACATGACTGCCACTGGTCATAAAATAACAAATGTATGATTTTTATTCTGGAAAAGTTTTTTTTTAAAGGCACTGTACTCGTTTGGTAATTACTCAAAATATATATTAGCATAAAAACTTCTTTGGTAACGAGCAACGGAGAGCTGTTGATAGTATAAAACATTGTGAGAAACGACTCCCTTTGAAGTAACGTATTTTCATGCAACTTCAATGAACAATTGAGCCCAAATTTTCACAGGCTTTTTTTGTATGCATATGTTGGGATTCTCATGAAGCACGGCGGTGCTGAGTGTCCTATTCCCAAAAAATTAATCAAGTATCATACCCTCAAAACAATTTGTTCAGTGTTCACACTTTGAATGCCTACAACCACATATGTTATGCTTTGACTGGCAGGCCTGAACTGCCTCTACATGTATGCCCCTGGTCATTGCCTTGGCGCCCTTTTAAAATGTTCCTGTAGAAATGTGCATTACATGTACCTCACATAGAAAGAGAGATGCCCTTCACAAAAGGTAGTTTAACCGCCTTGCCCTTACACCATGTACACTGTGCAAGTATCAGGCCTGGACTGGGTGAACTCTACTTTTTTGAGAGCAAGACAAGGCTGTATACGTGCTCCCCCTGTAGCCACCTCTGGTCTTTTTAAGGGCAAGAAAGCATGATGCATGCATTATGTGACCCTTTTAACAAAATGACTCTTCAGCAGCGACTGCTCTTTGGGGCTTTCCGTAAATCAAAACTTCGACTTTGAACAAAGAAACCTGCACCATTAAATTTAATTCACGCGAGATACATGATTTGCCTTTGGTAGACAGGTTTGCATTGTTTTGAGTTTAAGACCTAAAAAAGCAAAACAAATCTTTGATGAGTCACTTTGTAGTGTCAGGTCACAAGCAGTATTCTATCTCAGTTTGACTGAGACTGAACAATGTTTTCAGTCACACTCAACAAACTCAATAAAGTCATTGATTCATACCCCGACCTAATTTTAAATAGCTGCTTAAGCACAAAAGGTAGCTAAGCATTTCAAAATTATGCTTACCAGAATAGGGTTACCAGCCAAGATACCATGTCACATACACCATCTGTCACTGGTATCCGTCGTTATCGTCCTAATTTTTGCTTAGCAGAAAATTGTTGAGCAACTTTTTCTGCTTTTAAGCAGCTCTATGAAAGTGGACCCAGCTGGGTCCACTTTCATAGAGCTGCTTACGCACAAAAAAGTAGCTAAGCACAACAGAATGTCGCTAACCAGAATAAGGTTACCAGCCAAACTACCATGTCTCATGTACAATTTGTGACTGGTATCCTGCTCATTTCTGCTTGGCACAGAATTGTTAAGCAAAATTTTCTGCTTAAGCAGCTCTATGAAATTGGGCACAGGTCTTACTTCTACATCAGCATGCATAATAACAGTCCAAATCATGTCACAACTCAAGTTAGGAGACAAATACTATGATTAATCATTATTCTTGTCACAAGCATTTTGCTTACTGTGCAAATATTCAGATTTGCAAAATTTATGTCACTGGATGTAAAAAATGATGAATAAAAATTATTAAGTTTCATCAATTGTCTGGAATATTAACCAGTCATCCTGGATCTCAATGCTAGAGAAGGTTTTTTAATTATTTGTATCCATTTCATACTAAAGTGAACTAGGATATATTTTAAAGCCATTGGTCAATCAAGCTCACCGGTTGCGTGTCTTCCCCCAAATATTTTTTGTTTTGCTATTTATCTATGGTGTTTGATTGTTTTTCCCCCAATCTTTAGCAAGCTCAGATTTAAGGCCCTTTCAATTGTAGGTATGGAAATTGTAAATTCACTTTGGTAGCACAAGAGGCATTTCCTAATGTCAGCTGTTCCATAGAAAACAGTGTGATTAATATGTGAACGTTTTTATTTTCTTTGGGAATACCTGGAACTAGTTGCTTGGTTGTAGATTGTCTTTTCTAACATGGCCCTAAAACAGGAACCATGGAAGATAGTATGTCTGCGCAAGGTTTAAGCCAGGATTTGGTAAAAGGGTGTCCACAATTGCTGGAAATTTAAAAACTGGGTGTCCAAATTGTTCTCTTACAAGACATTTACGAACATGACAGATAAAACTGGGTGTCCGAATACATGTATAAAACAGGGTGTCAAAAAGTCATCCAGACACCCCTCTGGCTAACACTATGTGTCTGTGACCATGAATTCATGTTATTTAAACGTCTGAACATTTGATTTTTTCACGATTAATTTATAGGTGGTAATGTGTTTTAATGTCCAAAGATTCAACAACTTGGGGGGTTGTGACATGATTTGCACACTAATAATGCTCAATCCAAAAATACAAACTATGCTTGTACACTACACTGGGCAACATAATAAAATACATGTTCTATGCAAAGTTGTCAAATCTACAAAGGATTGTCAAAAGGCATCACTCATCACTTAAGTACCCCAACACAAATGCAATAAAGTAAAACACATAACAACAGATGGAAAAATAACCAAAACAAATTTAACGTGCTCAAACAATTCTAACTTGTTCAAACAAAAAAGTTTTAAATTCATGTCCCATTTTATGCCAAAAGTAAAAAGTTATCCAAGGGACCGAAATAAAGTAACGAAGAAAAAAAAATGTATACCAGACAAAATAAATAGAATATTTTGGCAATGGATAGCTTTAAATTAGCTGTACATTTGGTTAGAAAAATTTACAAAATAAAATTTGCTAGTACTTTCTATATGGAATATATACATTGCAGGAATACAGTGTTGGCAGAAGAGACAAAGTTGGTGAGAAGTAATCGATTAAGGTTTGCAAGGTACCTGTAAAATATCTCTATTGAAATATTACAATCTCTGAGATAAAGTTCTTTAATCCATCACATTGCTCTCATTTTAGTTAGAAACTTTGAAAGCTAATGAGAAAAGCATTCTTCAAACCATCTGGGATAAAAAAAACTTAAAAAAAAACTATCAGAAAATTTTATTACAGAGAACCATGCACCTCACAACTAGCATCATTGATCAAAGCAAAATTTATAAAAATATTTTCATTTTATAAATAAAACATTGAACAAAAGTTGAACAATTGTTTTGATCTTGTTAGATGCTGCTGAATGTCTGAATCGGGTAATTACTCAAAAGTGCTTGTGGGTGTGGGTTCGAATCCCACCCTTAACATTGAGTAGGCCTCAGCAAAGTGGCTTGGAGGTTCAATAAAAGAAAACTAAAGTAAGAGTTGTTCACTCTTCCTTAAAAATAGAATTGCCTCATGAAAACATCCAAAGTGTGTTTCCTAGTATTTACGCGTACTCACCGAAACCGAGGTCGATAGACCGCGTCCGTTTGACGATCCCACTGACGGACATATTGCGCTGTCTTACCACGCTAGCTGCAGGTGGTACTGATGCACACTCTGGTTTGGTTTCTTTGAACTCTACGACTGGCGGCAGGTAAGGTTTCGGGCATGCCGGGTTGAGACGTGGCTCCAAATATTGCTGTACCTTCACCTCTTCTCCTATTAAAACAAAAATGATAACAATACTAATAATCATAATAATAATAACTAGTTCTTATATAGCACATTTCACAATAACGTATCAACGACTTTACATTAGTGCCCTGGTCATTGGGCCAATAACATTCGTTTATTCTTTCTCAGCTCCCTGGGGAGTATACAGCCCGAGCTGCCGTGGCACTCAAAAGCTTTTCCATACACAATATCAACCTCTACCCTCAAAGGTACCCAGAGAAGCAATTATAGTACAGCATCTTGCTCAAGGACACAAGTCTTATGACCGGTACTCAAACCCACACTCCGATGACTTAATACCAGAACTTGAATTTGGTGCTGTAAACCGCTAGGCCACGAGACCCTACAAGTATAAAAAAAAATTTAACCTTACACCAGTGAGTGTGAAGCACTGTGTACTTAGTTCCGAGTTCTGTGGATAAAAAAAACACACAGGCTAATCCCTTGGGTGGGGTTCGAACCCACGACCTTTGCAATGCTAGAGCAGATGTCTTACCACTAGACCACCGAGCTAGCCAGCTAGCGGCAGGTTGAATCCTTAGCAGCGGGTACTGCAATATTTTAAAAGATGTTAATTTTTGCATCGGGGATAAAGAATATAGTTTGTCTTTTTACCCTTACACTGATGTGTGTTAAGCACTGTATACTCAGTACTTTCCCGAGTTATGTGGGAAAAAAATCCACAGGCAAATCACTCGGGTGGGATTCGAACCCAGGACCTTTGCATTGATAGAGCAGAGGTCAAAATCTGAAAATAAGTTCATTATTCTGATTTCCCTTAAAACTATTGTTGTATACATATGCCACCAGGAGGTCCCTATGCACTATCATGAATACAAACTCGAATGCAAATTGCAAAGATATATGTATTCAACCAGGTTTTGGACTGTTCCGATGTCTCGGCCAGTTTTTATAACATCTGGGCCCAATTTCATGGCTCTGCTTACCGTGGTATACTGAACTTACGACCCATAGAATTGTGAGCTTCACAGGAAATTGTAAGCACAGAAATTTACAGTAAGCAGAGCCATGAAAATGGGCACTGGAACATGTAGAAGTAGTTCCATACCCATTAGCAGCAAATTGGAACACTAAGAAATCTAAACGATTGTGTAAATTCGATCCGAAAGCCTTCTGGTTATAAAGATAATAATGGTATTAACCCTTACAGTGCCGGCCTCGCTTGGTAATTCTGTATTCACAGGGCAATTTTTTATTTTTGTCGGTAGAGTAGTAGAGCGTAAGGGAACGTCAGCGGCCTGTGGATGGACATTCAGTATGACGTTTCAAAATGTTGGCTGGTCTCAGATTTCGGTGGGGTTGGTGTTCGTTTGTGAATGCTGCGGCCAGAGATGCAGATGGTACCCCCTGTCAACTAGCTAAAGGTGGATGGATTAAACGTTCTTGTGAAAATACCTGACAGTTTTTTGCTACTTTTTCAAGAAGTAGACACTGCACTGTATTCAGGTGACTTTTTTCTTGTATCTTTCATTGTAATTTTGCCTATAAATTAGAATAAAAAAACAAACGATGACCCTACCCCTAGGTGTTTCATTTTGTTTACACAATAACAGAACCCAAGGTTTCTAGGAATAGTCAAATCCGCACGAGACTTAGTCAATCCTGAAAATAAGATCGTCTAGAAAGAATCAGGATCATGTGATAATCGTCTAAAAGGAATCAGGAATTAGGATTAATTCTCACTTTTTAAAAAACCACATTTGAATCTGAGAATCGTTTCTCAGATTTTGTGTGTGTATTACATGTCAGTACTTAGTCAATCCTGATTCTTTCTAGACAATGTCATTATCACATGATGTTGTGCTTCTTCATGTGATAATAACATCGTCTTGAAAGAATCAGGATCATGTGATAATCATCTAGAAGGAATCAGGAATTAATTCCCTCTTTTTACGTGTCCGTTCGCAAATGTTGCGGCCAGAGATTCTGCGCTGCATTTTCACTGACCTTGTTCGATAGTCTCCAGGAAGCTCAAATGTTTGACACAGGAAGTACTCAGGAAATCTTTGAGGTGGCCTAGCTTGACCTGCACGCCGTTAAGGTAGCCCGTCTTAATTTTACGAATGACAGACCACATAGCGGACTGCAACATGCCGTGCTCACCTGGGGGAGGGATTGAAAAAAGAAGTTTAACAACTGATATTGAAAAATCATACAAATAATAAATGACATCACTAAGAATAAGTGACAGACTACTATATATGTATCTCAATACCAACTTGCTTTTGTTTTTGAATAAAGTGGTTATGGCCTTAATGTCTCAACCCAAGTGGAGTCTAAGCGCCTTCCATTAGCCTTTGTGGATGACTCTGCAAGGGTTGAAAGTAAAAGTCGATGCCACTTTCACATTTACACAACAGGCCATTTGGGTTGGCAGTTGGCAACTCAAACCTGGTCAGCTTTAAACTTAGTTGTAGTATTAAATGAAAATCAAATCTATTTCGACAACAATTATGATAACAATTATGATACTACAAAAGAAAGTTAAATTTTTACATTACACTTGAATCATCTAATACAATCTTGACGATCTTGATCTTGACGATCTTGATCTCCTTTGACATCTGATCGTGCAATTGATCAGCACATAGTTCAGAACAGACTAAATGCCATTTTCTTTCTGCTATGTTCTTTATGTGCAATAGCAGTTATGAATCCTAAATTTGAATGTGCACAACAATTTTTTATTTTATTAAAAATCTTATATAGATAGTACATTGTACATTGTAGGTACACATGTCAAGCATGTATTCTGAATATGGCGTTTCCACCTGGTGTTTAGATTTTACAGCACTAGAGAAGTAGATCAAAGAAGATTTCTTTAGATTCAGAAAAAATAACGGCTGTTTTCTTTACCAGGCTGACTTATAGAGTCTGAATTCAGACAAAAGTCTGAAATTTCTCATCGCTGATGTATCTTGTATGCATGTATACAGGATGTACCATCTTAATAGAGGTGTACACCTCTGCCAAGAAAATCTGAAAGGGGAAGTGTTACCAATGAACAATTCTGACAAATCACTAGCCTGGCTAATTACAAGACATGTAAGTGAATATGAACAATGACTGGTACCCTAGAACAAAGACATTGACAAAATAGGGAGACCGTCAACATTTTATAACTCAGTTGTTTGAGCGCCGACAGGTTAATCCAAAGGTCGCAGGTTTTTAAATTTGTCTTTGTTCAACCTAAAATTATGAATACTTTATAAAGGTTACTTTTACTTTATCTAATAAAGTGATAAAGCGGGTGATAACTAGCATCAGTTTATGACTAAGATTTGATTCTTTTTATCTCACAAAATTAAAAAAATTATTTCAGACATGACAGACATGACAGACGCAAAAAAGCCATTACTGAATTTACAGTAAACACCAACATTTCCAATATTAAAGGCACTGTACACGTTTGGTAGTTGTCAAAGACCAGTATTCTCACTTGGTGTATCCCAACATATGCATAAAAT